>VXBJ01000589.1:22387-64145 GCA_013400055.1 Nycticryphes semicollaris
AAAAAAAAAAAATAAAAAATGTTTTATTTGAGACATTTTACATATGAAGGCATATTTTCACAGGATCCAGAAGTTAAAGCCAATATTTTTAGTGCTTAACAAAAAAATGAGTCAGTACATGCACTCTTACTTTTATTGGCAGAAGGTAATAACTCTGTAATTTTAAAGTTTATAAAACATTTTGTAAACTTTTATTTAATATTTATTATTAAACATTTATTATTAATTACCAACTATTTAATAATAAACATTTCAATTGACATTATGATTCTAAAGGCCAGAGACAGCTGTATTACATCAATTTTCATTTTGTATAAAAAGAAAGATTTAATAAAGAGGAAGAAAAAAACCCCCAAAAAACAGTTTAAAATCAATGCCTGCCTAGGTTTGTGAAACTATTGGGATCTCACAGTACTTTGATACTTCATGCATTAAGTCACTAAAAAGATTGTGAGAACTTTAAAGGACACAGTGAAGGAGAATTAAATTATCAAGTAACGTTACTGCTTGTTCTTATATTTACTTTTATCCTGGTCAAAGGTAACTTACTGGGTGGGG
This sequence comes from Nycticryphes semicollaris, assembly GCA_013400055.1. Lineage (NCBI taxonomy): Eukaryota > Metazoa > Chordata > Aves > Charadriiformes > Rostratulidae > Nycticryphes > Nycticryphes semicollaris. The sequence goes on from VXBJ01000589.1 coordinate 22,946, forward strand.
AGGGGACAAAGAGAGTCATACATCATGCTAAAGCAAAGTCCATGAAACATCTGTCCTTCATGCTGTGACTGGACACTCTCAAATACAGTTTACAACATTTTTATCTCTATCTAAGCAAAGCTGCAGTACTTAGTTACCTCAGTTGTCACTAGTTATAATATTTTCCCCTGAGTATATTTATGAGGAAAAGGAGGAAAACAATCCATCTGTTAAAAAGAAATAACCTCCGAAGCATAACCTCCAGAATCTGATGTACTGATTCACTTATGTTTCACCAGAATCTGATGTACTGATTCACTTATGTTTCACCAGATGGCAAAGTGGTGAAGCAGAACCAAGAACATCCAGAGGCAATTGCTGTGGCTTCTCTGTGGAGAATTTCAGGAAGGAGAAGCTTACGTTTTCATTGTCCATAATATCGCCTGGGTTCCTTTTACATTGCATGCATACAAATTCCCTTGTGAAATCTGTGAAAAATTAGATTTAAAACAGACTGCAGTAATGATTAAAGAGCTGTCGGTGAAACACCTAGTCTTAGTACAAAGCTATAGAGTAGGTACTCGGTCTCAAATAGAAATCTCACCAATGTAGAACAGAACAGCACTGCAGAACAGACTGCTGGACAATAAGATTATGACAAATACATGATGTTTTATTTTTGCAATAAGGAGTGAATTTAAATTAAATTTCAAGAAAAAGTCATGTGAAAAAACTTAATCTTATTTTCAATTATATACCACCTATCATAGAAAAGGCCTAGAATAGAAGTGTTGTTCCTGAGAATTTAAATTGTATTCTATAACATGTAAATAACCATAAATTATTTGTTTTCTTGAAATTAAGGATTTTTAAGATAGTGTTTACATACTCCTGTATTGTGACTTGCAAAAGGAACCAAAGTGAAATGAAACTAGAGGGGGGAAAAAAACCGAAACCCAACCCTTTGCAAAGACGGTGAAATGTACAGTTACAGTTACTCTAGCCACATTATTTCCCACTGTTTTTTCCAGAAATATTTCCATCACTGTAATTTCATCTCAATAATTCTCTCTGCTTCAAAGGCAAAGAAGCTGTTCTGTGCCTGCTGCAACACAGAACTCTCATCCATATGGATTGTTCCACATAGACCCTTATGGGCTCCTAGAAAGGCTTAGCAGCACACATACGGTCCTTTTAAAGGTATTCTGATCCTTTTCACACTCACAAACCTCATAGGTAATAAAAGGAGAGGACTCAAACCCCCCTGTCCCCAGTGCTGCTACAAATCATAAATGACTATAAAGAGGCTGTCTTCATGAGCATCCTGTTTATTAAGAGATATAGAATCAATAGGATCAGTGCATCTGCAGATGAATCTGGAATTTTGATTATTTTTTTCTTCCCTTCACCACAGCAAAGAGGATAGTAGCAATAGTGAAAACATTTAGACATTATACATTGGATCGTTTTTTCTGACCAGAATTATTACACAGCTCTAAGCAAAACCTATTAAAATGTGGAAAAAGAACTAAAGCTATAAATATATCTTGTGATAACACCCTGGGGAACTTATACTTTTTAAATGTTTTTTCATAAATATAGGATCACCTTTTATTGAAGCATCAATATTTAGTATATTTTTATATCTAAATTTTATTGTGGTAGATCACCTTTGGAAACTGGTTTAAATGCTTCCAGATAACAAATGGGTGATATGGGAACTGCTTAGGAAGTTGATAATTAGCTATAGAACTTGGCACCTCTGAAGTTTAGCTGGTTCTCCCTTACTGGTGCAGGCTTACTGGTGAGGCAGAATGACCATCACCTTTTCCAGGGTTTGCGTACTTTTCTTACTAACTCTTTTCAGGTTCCTTCTGAAGTCAATATTTGGGTTCCTACCCCCTAATATATGCAGTATCTTTTATCCATGTTTAATGAACTTAAGTAACAGAATCTAGAGGTTCTGTGTGTAATTATGCTTTTCAAAAACAAAACCAAATAAAATCAAAATTGTACCTTTATATCTCATAGAATCATAGAAGCATAGACTCATAAAATTCTCAAGGTTGAAAGGGACCTTTAAGATCATCTAGTCCAACCATCAGCCTAACTAATAAAAAAATCTCACTAAACCATGTCAAACACTATGTCAACCCGTCTTTTGAATATCACCAGGGATGGTGCCTCAAACACTTCCCTTGACAGCCCATTCCAACATTTAATAACCCTTTCAGTGTAAAAATATTTCCTGATATCCAATCCGAATCTCCCCTGGTGCAACTTGAGGCCTATTACCTGTGACTGAGAGAAGAGACCGACCTCCGCCTCCTTACAGCCTCCTTTCAAGTGGTTGTACAGAGCAACATGATCTCTGCTCAGCCTCCTTTTCTCCAGGCTGAACAACCCCAGCTCCCTTAGCCTCTCCTCACAAGCCTCTCCAGACCCCTCACCAGATTTGTGGTGCACCTTCTCTGGACCCGCTCCAGCACTTCAATGTTTTTTTTTGCGGTAAGGGGCCCAAAACTGGACACAATACTTGAGGTACCACACCAGTGCTGAGTAGAAGATGACGATCACCTTCTGAGTCCTACTCACCACGCTGTTCCTAATACAGACCAGGATATTGTTGGCCTTCTTGGTCACCTGAGCACACTGCTGGTTCATATTCAGGCAGCTGTTGATCAACCACCATTTTCAAAAAGAGAAAAAAGGAAGACTCAGGGAACTACAGTATGGTCAGTCTCACATCTGTGCTCGGCAAGATCATGGAGCAAATCCTGATGGAATCACTGCTATGGCACATGGAAAATAGGGAAGTCATTGGTAACACGCAACATGGCTTCACAAAGGGCGAGTCATGCTTGACAAATTTGGTGGCCTTCTATGTTCAGCATTGATGGATAAGGGGAGAGCAACATAATGTCATCTACCTGGACTTATGCAAAACGTTTGACATTGTCCTGCATAACATCCTGGTCCCTAAACTGGAGAGACATGGATTTGGTGGATGGAACATTTGGTGGATCAGGAACTGGCCGGATGGCCTCACTTAAAATGTTGTGGTCAATGGCTCAATGTCCAAGTGGGAGGCAGTGACAAGTGGCGTTCCTCAGGGTTCAATATTAGGACTGATGCTGTTCAACATCCTTGTTGGAGACATGGAGAGTGGGATAGAATGCACCCTCAGAAAGTTTGCTGATGACCTCAAGCTGTGTAGCACAGTTGACATTGCTGGAGGGAAGGGATATTATCCAGAGGGACCTGGACAGGCTTGAGATGTGGGCTCATGCAAATCTAATGATGCTCAACCAAGCCAAGTGTAGGGTCCTGCACAAGGGTCATGGCAATCCCAGGCAAAAGTACAGGTTGGGCAGAAAATGGCTGGAGAGAAGCCCTGAGGAGAAGGCCTGGGGAGTGCTCACAGATGAGAAGCTTAACATGAGGTGGCAATGCACACTCACACACCAGAAATCCAACCACATCCTGGGCTGCATCAAAAGAAGCATGGCCAGCAGGTACAGGGAAGTGATTCTACCCCTCTACTCTGCTCTGGTGAGACCCCACCTGCAGTATTGCATTCTTCTCTGGAGTCCTGAGCACAGGAAGGACATGGACATGTTGGAACAGGTCCAGTGAAGGGCCATGAAGATGATCAGAGAGCTGGAGCACCTCTCCTGTGAAGACAGGCTGAGAGAGTTGGGGTTGTTCAGGCTGGCGAAGAGAATGCTCCAGGGAGACCTTAAAACAGCCTGCAATACCTGAAAGAGAGATGGTGAGGGACTCTATCAGGGAGTGTAGCAATAGTACAAGAGATAATGATTTTAAACTGACAGAGGGTAGATTTGGATTAGAAGATTTAGATTAGGAAGAAATTATTTACTGTGAGGGTGGTAAGACACTTGAACAGGTTGCCTAGACAAGTTGTTGATGTCTCATCCCTGGAGGTGTTCATGGCCAGGCTTGTTGGTCCTTTGAGCAACCTGGTCTAGTGGGAGGTGCCCATGGCAGGAGAGTTGGAACTTAATGATCTTTAAGGTCCCTTCCAACCTGAGCCAACCATTCTATGATTTGTGCCATTCTATGAGTGATCAGTTTTCCCACTCTTTTCTATCATATTGTGTGACTGTTACAGACCTACACCTGTTTTTTTCACTATTGAGACCATTTCTGTTTAATGTCTTTATTGATGATCTCGACAAGGATATAGTGTACCATCAGTAAATTTGCAGATGACACCAAGTTAGGTGGGAGTGTTGATCTGCAGGAGGGCAGGGAAGCTTTACAGAGGGACTTGGATAGATTGGATAAGTGGGCCAATGTCAATGGGATGAACTTCCACAAGGCCAAGTGACAGGTCCTGCACTTGGGCCACAACAACCCCATGCCTCGCTACAGGCTTGGGGAAGTGTGGCTGGAGAGCTGCCTGGCAGAAAAAGACCTGGGGGTTCTAATTGACAAGTGTCTGAATATGAGCCAGCCATGTGTGTGACCAGGTGGCCAAGAAAACCAATGGCATCCTGGCTTGTATAAAAATATAGTGTGACCAACACAAATAGGGAGGTGATTGTCCCCCTGTACTCAGCACTAGTGAGGCCACACCTTGAGTATTGTATCCAGTTCTGAGCACCTCAACACAAGAGAGATAATTGAGGTGCTGGAGAGAGTGCAGAGGAGAGCAACAAAGCTGATGAAGGGATTGGAGAACAAATCTTATGAAGAGAGATTGAAGAAGGAGCTGGGACTGTTTAGTTTGAGGAAGAGGAGGCTGAAGGGAGACCTCATCACTCTGTACAACTACTTGAAAGGACATTGTAGAGAGGTTGGTGCTGGTCTCTTATCACAGGGAATTAGTGATAGAAGAAGAAGAAATGGCTTCAAGCTGCAACAGGGTAGGTTTAGGCTGAACACTAGGGAAGAATTTTTCACAGAAAGAGTGGTCAGACATTGGAATAGGCTGCCCAGGGAGGTGGTTAAGTCGCCATCCCTGAATGTGTCTAAGAGTTGTTGAGATGTGTTGTTGGGGACTATGGTGTAGGGGAGAACTTCGTAAACTAGGCTCAGGGTTCGACTCAATGATCCCAAGCGTATCTTCCAACCGTAATGATTCTATGATTCTATACTGAGAATGCCAAAATGCCCTGACTCCATATTGTCAAATATACGAGCTATAGGACAGCAAAGACTCATGCAGGCAGGACAGGATTTGTTTGCAGAATACAGTCCCTAGGGCTGTAAGGCACCCCCTAAGAATCCAAAGTATCCATATGGGGATAACAGATATGATGGAGGACCTGGGAATGACCTACACCTTTCGAGAGTAGCTGCTGGAAGTGACTTTAGCTGCGGTAGGCTGCATAAAACAGAACTGAATGTCCACATTTAGGCACCTGAATGATGTATAAGGTGTATGAAAAAATGGACAATCTCTTTTATTAATAAGTGTCATTATAGTGGTTTTAAAACTTTAAAAAAATTCTATACAATTGCCTGAACTGTGTCTTTGTAACTTATTGACATCATTACAAAAATAAACCTATTCCACCATTCCTTCAAGAAAATGTTTGCCACCCTTGTTTACTTCTGTTTAACTACTGAAACTGAATACCAGATTTGAAATGCTAGAAAATCCCAAATTTCTCACTGAAATAAAAAACAGAGCAGAGGGTTTATGAGATTTTTGCTTCAAGTAATTTCCTTGATTCCTTCCACTTTTTGCACAATATAACTATTATTTTTCTGCAAAGTGTATAGAGAACCTGGAAGTTCTCTGCTATGAAAGAAAGCAGTTCTTAATATATTCCATTTATCTTGCCAACCTAAACCCCTTAAATCTAAAATGCTATGTCAAATATTTAGTATTTATACCCCAGTTTGGTATCTATACTCCAATTCTAATTTTTTTTAGAATGTGATACATTTTGTAAAGTACTCACTAAAGAAAAAGAACATAATCTCCTAATTGCAGACTGGAATAATTTCTTTAGCTCACCTAATGGGATACAGTCTCTTTGAACCTAATGTGGGTTTTTTTTGTTTTGTGTTGTTTTTCGTGAAGTCTGACAAAATGCACAGTATGAGGACTGAGAATTAATGGTGCATCACTAGCTCAATTCCAAGTCTAGTTACTGTATTTATCTTAAATGTATTTTAGCATTGAACTTATTATGAAGACCTAGATAAATCCATCATAATGGATATGTATGAACAAAATTTTCTTTCTGTATTATCCTGGTGTTTACAATAAAGAAAGAAATTACATTTATTCCATATACGTGTGTCATTTAATTTATGCTGTTTATTATATATCTTTATTTATATATAATTATTAGGCAACATTTTTTGTTTCCCCAGCATAAACTGAGTTTAACTCCTCTTGCTTTAATAGAATTTTGCTGTACATACCATGGTAGCAGAGAGAACAGCACTTTGCTCAGTGACACTCTGCAGATGCTTTCAAATCTCTTCCTGCATGGAATCATGACACAAGCAGAGCATGCAGCCTGCACTTGGGACTGAAAAGCTTTTGTAGTTTCTCCAAGAGGGAAAGCTTGAGTGCTCCAGTTGAACCCACACTACTGACTGGTTTTGAGAGTGGCACACAGCTTAGATTTCAGGGGTCCTGACACACTGAAAATATCCAAAATATTGTATAGAATATGATATAATCAAAGGTGAAACTTTGGCCATTTCTTTAAAAAAGAGCAAGACATAGGTTTTATTCCAAAAAAGGAGTAACTTTTCTACTGGTCATTTTTAATGATATAAAATGAAATTCAAATTGAAACAGGAATATCAAAGCTTCTTCCAAAACTGAAAAGTAGCAAGTTATAAGTTTTAAGTCAGAACAAGATAATGTACAGTCACTTAAGTGAGCAAATCAACCTTCAGATACAGTACTCTTTCCCTTTAAAAAATAGTTGGTATCTAACTGTGTATCACACTGCTAAGTGTCTGGCAACTAAGGCGAAAATACTTAGGGCCAAAGAACTCTGTAATGAACACTTTAGCCTTTTGCAGCTCTCCTCCGGTTCTACCTGTAGAATTACAGAACTAACTGCTATAGTCCAAATGACCTTGATGCTGAATATACTCAGCCAGCCATAATTGCTCTTTTGCAGCTGGAAGGCTTGGCACATTTTTTTCTAGAAAACATTAAGTTATTTGTGTGGCAGATTTTATGTGCAAATCAGCCTTCAGATGATCTGGACTGTGTTGCCCAGACACCCACAGATCAAGTGTTTGCTAAAAAGAAAAATAAATAAATTGTGATGTTGTCACTGGGCAACTTCTGCATGGAGAATGAGACTCTCAAACAGGACAGTCAGTTTCTTTACAAATGGAAATAGGAATCTCTGTTTCATGTATCCTTGCAATGATACCTTCAGCTGGGTTGCATAAGTCTTCCCAAATTCCTGTTCTGCTCAGTTAGTAAATTCCACCTGGCCCGTGGTCCTACATAACTATTTCAGCTGTTGGCTATCTTAACTACACATATAACCTCTCCTGACTGTCTACCCTATGTACAAAAGATTAGTCTACATGACTATTTTTGCCTCTGCTGCAACAGTCTCTATTGACCATTTACAAATACCTTATCTGTGTATAATTTGATTAGTTCTGCAGCAGGAAACACTGGGGGGCATCTCTAGAAGGACCAGATTCTCCACTTGGAATTTTAATCAACATATTACATAAAATTAGTACAGTCATAGCAGGAGCTGCCTGGGGGAAATGCTCTTTAAATTCCTCTTGAAACCACCATGAAAGCTTCTGCAAAGCTCAAATACTTTGTTGTAAAAGATGTGGCATCTTGATCAATCACTTTGTCTTGCATTCAGTGTGTAATCTCTGCAGAAGAATGTTTAGGGAGTTTCTCAGTCCTCAAGGAATCAATGATCCAAGTTAACTGCATGTGTAAGAGGTACCACTCTGACACCCAGCTACGCAGTAATTATAACACATAAACTTGAATTTTGTATTTTTAACTTAAATTCTTAAAGTTCCCCACTTCAGTCTTCATATACCTCCATAGAGGCTATATATAGCTCACTGGATAAAAATATGCCTGTAGGAGACTTTGCAGAAGACAGTGAACATGAAAGTAGTTTTAGCTCTATGTTAATCCCAGAAAACTTGGTACATGCACGCATTTCTTCAGGTACCTGGTCACATCGCTGCAGAGCTTTTGCTTCAGGTCTTTTACTTCAGATTGGTTCTTTGACCTAACAGTCCTACTGCATACTAACAAAAATTTTAAGAAATTTTAGTCCCAGTGCTAGTCACACTGAAACACAGAATCACAAAATATCAGGGATTGGAAGGGACCTTGAAAGATCATTTAGTGCAATCCCACTGCCAGAGCAGGAACACCTAGATCAGGTCACACAGGAATGCTTCCAGATGGGTTTTGAATATTCCCAGAGAAGGAGACTCAACAACCTCTCGGGGCAGCCCGTTCCAGTGTTCCGTCACCCTCACAGTGAAGAAGATTTTTCTCATATTTAAGTGGAACCTCCTATATTCCAGCTTGCACCCATTGCCCCTTGTCCTATCATTGCCTGTCACTGAGAAGAGCCTGTCTCCATCCTCCTGACACTCACCCTTTACATATTTATAAACATTAATGAGGTCACCCCTCAGTCTCCTCCTCTCTAGGCTAAAGAGACCCAGCTCCCTCAGTCTTTCCTCATATGGGAGATGCTCCACTCCCTTAATCATCTTTGTGGCTCTGCGCTGGACTCTCTCAAGCAGTTCCCTGTCCTTCTTGAACTGAGGGGCCCAGAACTAGACACAATATTCCAGATGGGGTCTCACCAGGGCAGAGTACAGGGGGAGGAGGACCTCTCTCGACCTACTGACCCCACCCCTTCTAATACACCCCAGGATGCCATTGATCTCCTTGCCACAAGGGCACAGTGCTAGTTCATGGTCATCCTGCTGTCCACCAGGACCCCTAGGTACCTTTCCCCTACATTGCTCTCCAACAGATCATTTCCATAAATAACTACATAAATCACAAAACAAGCAATTGTTTGTTAAAATTCGGAACTTTTAGATTATGAGAAGTTCTTTTCTGTGAAATGTTTGTTTCCAGTCTGGAAGCATCTTCTGATCCTAAGGCCAAATGCTTTACCTCTCTCCATGGGGACCTGTCTGATCTTCCCACACAGAGAAGCTAGATCCAAGCTGGCTATAGACAACAGTCATTCACATGCACAGTATCACTAGACTGTGCATGAGCATAGTCTGGAAAAGTGGGAATTAATATAAGAAAACAGTACCAGGGACCATTTATCAGCTGAACATACACAGAAATATCAATTAAAGAAAAAGAGATGGGAATTTTTAGAAGACTGATCAATTAGGCCAGTTTTAAACTTCGCTGGACTAGCACACATTAAGAACATCCTTCCTGCTAATGATAGTTCTTATTATCAGTCATTATCATTATTACTATGTATTCAAATTAGTCAGTCCTTAACAATCTCAACTGACACTGGCTGCCAAAATGCAATACCAAGGACATGATACCATCTAATTAGCACTGATGGCAACACTCCGGGATGATCTTAGTCTATACAGTGAAGTAAGATGTGTCTGAAGTAGATATGAAGTAGTCTTCTCCCCACCCACCAAATTTGGGATCTTTTATAAGGCTAGTCAATGCCCAGCCCTCAGTCTCCACTCTGGACTACATGCTGTCTGATCCTGTGGAGAATGTTACTATTCCAGGCTGTGGCAGGTGCCTTATCCTGCTGCTCATCTGTTTCTTCCATTGCTGATCTGCTGCTGCTTTTCCTAAAGTGAAGGAAGTCTTTTCTCAGCTCTCTAGGTTGCATTTTTTCAATGAGCAGTAGCTACCCATTGGTGTATTGTTAATACACCCCCCACTCTGGGGATTCTATTCTCAACCAGCGTTCAAATTTTTAAGATCTTAACCCACAGTTAAATTATGCATCATAACGAGAGACACCTGGCACCAAGCTGAGTTCAGCTCACAATTTCTCATAACAAGTTGATAACAGGCCAGTACTGAAACTCCACAGGCGGTGTTTTCCAGTAGGGGATCCCTTGCACATATTGATGTCATATTGTCAGTGTTGACTGTGTCAGCTTCAGAAATAAAACCGATCTAATTTCATATGCCCCTAGAAAACCCTGTAAAAATCAAGTCTCAGTCCAAAAAACTAACATTCTCCTCTACATCCTGCTACACGTTTGTTAAACAGCTGCCTTCTGCCTTTCTTGTTACTCCCTATTAGACAGAGAAGCTACCACAGTCATCCTTATACCTGGTATTAGGCTTCAAGCACTTTCCTGACTCCTCTGCCATGTTTCAATGCCACAATCAAAGTCTGTGCTATACATACCTTTTTTTGTGACTGATATTGTCAATAGGTATTGAAGAAGAGAGTAGTGAGATGCTATTCTTGGTTTTTGAGCTACATACACTTCATGACAGTTATACTACTTAAAATTCAAATATTCACTGGTTGTATCCAAGCATTTTCTCAGCCTCACATATCTAAAACTCTGTGGAATGGTTTAACTGTGTGCAGCTGCTTAGGAAAAAATCCAAAACATCTATTTAGGTTTCTAAAAATAGACATTTAAATTTATCTAATTATAAAGTATGAGAAACCCCACAGTACTGCAGCTATGTAACCCTGAAGGCACCAGAAATTCCCTATGCAGGTTAATTTAAATTCCCTCAACATATCACCCAGCTACAAAGTGTGTAGAGGAGCCCATGCCATTGAGCTGTTTCCTCTTGCTTACTTGTAGACTCTCTTTCTCTTTAATCAGATTTCTGCTTTCCCAAAAAACAATAACCTAGCTTTCATACCCTAATTTGAAAGTCTTTTTTCACACACTCTTCTATTGCCTACTCACCTACATCCTGTGTATTACCTCATCACTGAATTATTACATATTTAATTTTTCTTGTTTTTACACAAAGCACATGGGGTTCCATCTAGTTAAGGATTAATCCTCAGGAGAAGACCTCCCCCATGCTCTTTTCCTAACAGACAGAAGTTATCTCCAGACAGTTTTAAAGTCTAGGGTTCAGGTTCTGGAGTTCTGTTTCCACAAAGTTCAGTCACACCCTGCTCTTAATGGATCTTGGCTCCCCTGGGAAAATCACATATCAAGAGGGGCAATGAAAGAACCATATTACAATGCTAAATATAAAAGTAGAGGTTATTCTTTTTACAAGTTTTATCATTAAACAGGATACACAATCCTACTAGAGGCAGAAGCAGACACAGAAAGAATATGCACTTTTCCCACTAATCCAAGAATGGTGTATTGCATGTTTTCCTTTGCTAATCAATGCATAGTCCATCTTTATTGCCTCATAATGAGTGCTAATAGGGATATCTTATTCACTATTTTATCTACACTCTCCATTAAATAACACACCTTGGAATGTCTTCCAAGGTCTGATTTTGCTTAATCTCATGTATATAAAAGTTATCTTGATGTAGAGTGGCAGTCTAGAATAGAAGTTAGAAGTTTATGAAAATTAATGATAACACTCAGCAAAGGTAATTCCTCCACTCATGTATTTCACTGGCATTAAACCTGTTTCCTTTGTAATCAGGTTTGTATCAAAATCCTTTTCTTCTGGTTTTGTTATGGCTCATTGTAATCAGACAGTCTTTTTAGTATTCACGGAGATCTAGTGTCAATGTTTAGTTCATGCCAGATGAAAGTAAATGAATTTTAGTTAGCTTCTCGGATGTCAATCTAATTAAACACTTGATGTAGAAAATCAGTGTGACATATGTAACAGAGCATAGATGTGTTTATGTAGTTTACATAGCAGTTTTCAGGTGTAAAACAACGATTAAAGCACTTCATTGTTTATTTACTCATTATAAAACAACTGGTCTCAGTTTTATGCAAAGCAAAGGCAGACTTTCAGTTTAAATTACTCTTCTGGGAGTTAAGCATCACTCATTAATGAAAGTAGAGGAAAAAATAGCTAAAACAATCCATCTGCAAATTAAACAATTCAATTATCCTTTATAATACCTGGGGCAACCCCGAGTGCTAATGGGAACTAAATGAGAAGGTGCCTTTTTTTCACTGGCTTTGTTGGTCATTGTTAAGGGAGACTAAGGTTGATGCTAAGAAGTAGTTAAGAGTTTAGTAGGAAAGAAAATATCTAGAGTCTCAGACTTAGGTCGCAAGCTTCTTGGTATGTCAAGTGGACTGGGGTGACTTAGCTATTACTGTTTGTAAAGGAAATAGAGACAGAAACCAGAAATTAATAATAAACGCTCTTTAGAAAAGAGCAGATTGGTTCGAGTCCACTGCTATCTGGGTCTCTCCCCTCTTTTAGACTCACAAAATCTTTTGAATCTAGTAAAATCCAAGCATGTTAAGAAGCAGGCCATATTTGTGCATCTGTCAAATGTCCTCCTTCCTCTAGCCTTCTCTGAAGTATGTTTTCCATGTGTCTCCATTAGGAATCCTACCTGTGTCCAGTGCAGCACCTCACTCTCTAGGAACGCATTAAATTCCACTTTCTAATAAAAAGCAGCTGTTTAGCGCAGCTGTTTAGCACATCTGTTCTCTCCAACCTATGCAACAATCCATTGCTAGTTAATTTGTTCTTTTCCTATAGGGCTAACCATGGGACTCTACTTACTTTTGTTTTCTGGATTATCTTAAATGTTGAATGCCATGGTTCCCAGTTTTCTCAGCAAATTCAATCCTTATACTGTGCAGTCTTCAAACAAAACTAAATGGTTTATATACAAACCTGACCAAGAACTCCTTCTTAGGTGTTTACATGAGTTACAGATGTCATCTATCTGGACTTCTGTAAGGTCTTTGACACAGTCCCCCCACAACATCCTTCTTTCTAAATTGAAGAGATATAGATACGTTGACTGGACTGTTTGGTGGATGAGGAATTGCTTGGATAGTTCTCATCCAGAGGTTAGTGGACTCAGAAGACTCAAAGTCCAGGTGAAGATCAAAGATACATGGTGTCCCTCAGGAGGCTACTGAGGGAGTACTGAGACCAGTATTATTAAATAACTTCATCAATGAGATAGATAATAGGATCAAGTGTACCCTCAGCAAGTTTTCAGACTATACCATGCTAAGTGATGCAGTTGACATGCCTGAGGGATGGGATGCCATCTAGAAGGATCTGGATAAGCTTGATAAGTGGACCCATGTAACCTCATGAGGTTCAACAAGGCCAAGTGCAGAGTCCTGCACCTGGGTTCGGGCAAGCCCCAGTATGAATATGAGCTGGGGGATGATGAGATTGAGAGCAGCTCTGAGGCGAATGACTTGAGAGTGCTCACGGACGAGAAGCTTGACATGAGATGGCAATGCACACTCACACACCAGAAATCCAACCACATCCTGGGCTGCATCAAAAGAAGCATGGCCAGCAGGTACAGGGAGGTGATTCTACCCCTCTACTCTGCTCTGGTGAGACCCCACCTGCAGTATTGCATTCTTCTCTGGAGTCCTGAGCACAGGAAGGACATGGACATGTTGGAACAGGTCCAGTGGAGGGCCAGGAAATTGATCAGAGAGCTGGAGCACCTCTCCTGTGAAGACAGGCTGAGAGAGTTGGGATTTGTTCAGCCTGGAAGAGAAAAGGCTCCAGGGAGACCTTACTGCAACCTTTTCAGTTCTTAAGGGGCTTTTTAGAAAGATGGGGACAAACTTTTTATCGCTGCCTGATGCTATAGGACAAGGGGTAATGGCTTTCAACTAAAAGAGCATAGACTAAGACTAGATATAAAGAAGAAATTTTTTTTCATGATGAGGGTGACAAAACACTGGAACCCATTGTCCAGAGAAGTGGTAGATGCCCTGGAAACATTCAAGTTCAGACTGGACAGGCAACCTGATCTAGTTGAAGATGCTCATTGCAGGGGAGTTTGACTAGGTGACCTTCAGTGTGACTGATAAACACATTAATTGTAGAAAAGTTAAGCATAAATTTTCCACATATTCTGATTGATTAATAGCTTCTTTCAGTGGACTATCTGGCACAGTTTGGACTTTTAGAAATTAGCATCCCTTCTTTTAACATAAACTATAGTTTTAATTTATTTTTATTCCTCTGTACAGCAGCCTAAATTTAATACAGCCTCTGATCTCTTGGAGCACTTCCTCCAGATGTTCTAGAAGCTTCTTTCAAGTGGTGCTAGATACAGGAAAATCAATAAAATATGCAGCTGTATACCCTTCATATCTCTCCAAAGAATATCCATTAATCAATGAAGCATTACTGGAGTGCCTTGTAATCCAACTGAGAGGACAGTAAATAAATAGTGCCCTTTCCTAACTCTCCAAGTTTTAAATGCTGCATTAATTTGACACTTAACAGAAGGGAACCTATAGATAATCTATCTCTAAATTCAGAGTTCAGGACCTCCAATCTATTCAACCATTTGTCTATAAAACATTCTATTTCAGGTTCTCTTCATCATCATAGTAGATTATATGTATTTGATGCTTTTTAGGATTTTTGAAACGCAATTCTCATACTTTATTGCTCCATACTCCTCCAGTTTTTCATAATGCAGTTGCTCTTTACGTTTGCTTTCTTAAGATGGTATGGCAGCATGTCAAGTCAGAAAATGCTTCAAAATAATTTCTGATCCTTCAGGAATCTTTCCTATGATTTTTGAGCTTTGACTATCTATACTCTGCTTCTCAAAATGGTATTGTACCTGTTTCAGCTCCAGGCTCCTAGCCCTGGACTACATCTCCTTCATGACTTCTACTACAACTTGCAGCCTCCTGGACCTTTCCTTCCCTGGACAAGCAGAAGAACTAAGAAACAATATCGCCCTCCCTACAGAATGTTACACCACGCCCTGTAATTTTTAAGGAACATAATCTCTAACATACTAGTAAAACAGATGTAATTCGCTACTGATGGGCCCTGAGGAGTTGTTCCACATTCACCTATTTTTCATTTGCAGTTCTCCCCTTTCTTCTTACTTTCATAAACTTTAAAAAAAAAAAAAATCGGAACCATTTCTCTCATTTCAACCAGATGATCTTCCATTTTGAGTTGTTAATTAAACATTCATTCTACTCATCTGGCCTTAACCTTCAATTTTTCCTTAATCTTATATTTTTCTTTATTAATGGTACCAAGCAGAGCTGACACTTGCTGGCCAAAGTTAAGTTCAAATAATGAAAAGTTTAAGCATGCTTACATCTATTCTTATATATAAACCCCAGAAATAGCTTTTGCTTCTCTAAATTGACCCTGTGTAAAAACAAGGTTCAGTGATTTTAATTGAGTTACGTTTCTATAGATGGTTTTGCTTGAAGAAAAATTAAATGACCTTTATGTGTTTTTTGGGGGAGGAGGACACTCAGAGTGGTGAGTGAGAGAGTAGGTTCCCAACATGACGATACCATGAAAGTTTTCCCTCTGATTACTTAGAGCGTTCTCTGGTGCTCCAACATGATTAAGACTAACCTCAACATACTGGGTATATATGGCTCTCGTAGGTTATTCTTCTGAGTGTCAAATAATATAGGATCAGGAAGCAAATGGATAGCATGGCCTTTCAAGCTCACTTTCAGCCATATTTGCTACAGATTATACTCTGTTTTCATACTGCAGTAACACCTCTGTCTGAAACTTTTGAGAAGAGCAGTGAAATAAATTTTGCTTTCTGGGGCTGCTTTCTGATGCTCAAAATAATTTCCCAAAATCTATTAGTACAGGTATGTTGTGGGCCATGGCATCTTACATGTGAATCAGTTTTCATTTTTCTCTATGTATTACAGAGAAGTCTAAGTCTTACTGAAAGGATTATTTCCTTATGTATTTTTGCATGGTACAATTGTGATGAGTCTATATTGAATCATTCCACTTGTAAAGTAGATTAAGTTTTATTGCCCTATTTCTTATAGTTTTTATGCATCATATGAATATTTGTATTTTCATGACTTTGAACTGTCATAGTGTAAAGGCAATAATCTCCACCCTACATGCTTGGGCTTGTCGTATCTGATTCACAGGAATTCTGCTTCTAATTTTTTTACTTTAAAAGATTTTCTTTTATGTCCTTACCCCTGTATCTTACTTTTTCCTAGTTGTTTCCGTATTTCCTCAAATAATCCTGGTTTGATTTTGTTTAAGCTTTATTTCAGTTGCCATTCAAAGACAATTTCTCTAGTAAAGTCAGGAAAACAATGTCCTAAAAAACAAGTCCTATGGGAGATCTGTAAATTGCAATCATCTGCTCAAAATAGCATAAAGTTAGAATGCAAAGTATTTCAGAAGTGTATAATGTCCTCTAATCTTNGTATTGTACCTGTTTCAGCTCCAGGCTCCTAGCCCTGGACTACATCTCCTTCATGACTTCTACTACAACTTGCAGCCTCCTGGACCTTTCCTTCCCTGGACAAGCAGAAGAACTAAGAAACAATATCGCCCTCCCTACAGAATGTTACACCACGCCCTGTAATTTTTAAGGAACATAATCTCTAACATACTAGTAAAACAGATGTAATTCGCTACTGATGGGCCCTGAGGAGTTGTTCCACATTCACCTATTTTTCATTTGCAGTTCTCCCCTTTCTTCTTACTTTCATAAACTTTAAAAAAAAAAAAAATCGGAACCATTTCTCTCATTTCAACCAGATGATCTTCCATTTTGAGTTGTTAATTAAACATTCATTCTACTCATCTGGCCTTAACCTTCAATTTTTCCTTAATCTTATATTTTTCTTTATTAATGGTACCAAGCAGAGCTGACACTTGCTGGCCAAAGTTAAGTTCAAATAATGAAAAGTTTAAGCATGCTTACATCTATTCTTATATATAAACCCCAGAAATAGCTTTTGCTTCTCTAAATTGACCCTGTGTAAAAACAAGGTTCAGTGATTTTAATTGAGTTACGTTTCTATAGATGGTTTTGCTTGAAGAAAAATTAAATGACCTTTATGTGTTTTTTGGGGGAGGAGGACACTCAGAGTGGTGAGTGAGAGAGTAGGTTCCCAACATGACGATACCATGAAAGTTTTCCCTCTGATTACTTAGAGCGTTCTCTGGTGCTCCAACATGATTAAGACTAACCTCAACATACTGGGTATATATGGCTCTCGTAGGTTATTCTTCTGAGTGTCAAATAATATAGGATCAGGAAGCAAATGGATAGCATGGCCTTTCAAGCTCACTTTCAGCCATATTTGCTACAGATTATACTCTGTTTTCATACTGCAGTAACACCTCTGTCTGAAACTTTTGAGAAGAGCAGTGAAATAAATTTTGCTTTCTGGGGCTGCTTTCTGATGCTCAAAATAATTTCCCAAAATCTATTAGTACAGGTATGTTGTGGGCCATGGCATCTTACATTTGAATCAGTTTTCATTTTTCTCTATGTATTACAGAGAAGTCTAAGTCTTA
The DNA here is from genome assembly GCA_013400055.1 of Nycticryphes semicollaris. Classification (NCBI taxonomy): domain Eukaryota; kingdom Metazoa; phylum Chordata; class Aves; order Charadriiformes; family Rostratulidae; genus Nycticryphes; species Nycticryphes semicollaris. The sequence continues at coordinate 40,341 of VXBJ01000589.1, forward strand.
CTGAAAGGATTATTTCCTTATGTATTTTTGCATGGTACAATTGTGATGAGTCTATATTGAATCATTCCACTTGTAAAGTAGATTAAGTTTTATTGCCCTATTTCTTATAGTTTTTATGCATCATATGAATATTTGTATTTTCATGACTTTGAACTGTCATAGTGTAAAGGCAATAATCTCCACCCTACATGCTTGGGCTTGTCGTATCTGATTCACAGGAATTCTGCTTCTAATTTTTTTACTTTAAAAGATTTTCTTTTATGTCCTTACCCCTGTATCTTACTTTTTCCTAGTTGTTTCCGTATTTCCTCAAATAATCCTGGTTTGATTTTGTTTAAGCTTTATTTCAGTTGCCATTCAAAGACAATTTCTCTAGTAAAGTCAGGAAAACAATGTCCTAAAAAACAAGTCCTATGGGAGATCTGTAAATTGCAATCATCTGCTCAAAATAGCATAAAGTTAGAATGCAAAGTATTTCAGAAGTGTATAATGTCCTCTAATCTTTAAGCGTGCAACCCAATTTGCTATTTCACTCTTCTTTTAAGTTATTCACAGGAATCTACTAACAGAACTCTGTTTTTACTAACTTGACATCACGTTATAAGAAAGGAATGTCATTATTGTGTTTGTGCAAACCAATTTCTTCTTGGGTTGTGCAATATAACCTTTTATTTCTTAATAAAAATATAATTCCCTACATACAGCAAGAGCAAATAAAGAAGGCAATAAAAAACAGTAGATGTCTCGGCAGATGTTAGCAGTGAATATTCAAGGAAAATATTATAGAGGCTCAGTTCTGACTTAAAGAGTGACTTCTCATGAAAAAGTGGTAGACTGACATTTTGCAGATGGGCTACTACAAAGCAAAACCGATCAGGGTTATGTCTCTGTATTTTGGCTTTCTGATGGTAAGCACAACATAATTAAAGAATTGGTAATGATCTCCTGTTACTGACAGCTGCCTTCTCTTCCTTCTTTTTCTCCTTTGTTTTTGTGACTTACCCAAGGCTATACAATTACCCATTTATTTTTCCAGCATCATTCATTATCTATTTCTTTTTAAAAACTTTTTGGCCATGAAAACACTGCAGATGTCACAATATCACAAAATACTTATTACTGCATTTTTTCCTGAAAGTTTCTTAGGTTGAAATAAGTGCTGTAACACAAGGCAGTAACGCAATGGAAGGGGAGATAAGTGAGTAACCTGGGGTCAGACATATTAATTCTTAATAAGGTATCTCAATAGACAGCAAAAAACCAGGCACAATTAAACTTTTATTTGTGTTCTTTCTTAATTATCCTTGTATTGAATTAAAATTATCATAACATAAACAGAAGAGAACTTAATTAAATTACATATTTATACATGTTTATTTACATGTGTGTGTATCTACCTTATTACTGCTGAAATCTGTGTGCTTAAAAATAGTCGTCTGCTTCTTTGTCAAGTTTAATTCCTCTTGTCTTCAGTGAAGCATCATTAGATATTTTCATCAGTGACCTTGTACAGAGTACAAGAGTGTTCTTATTAACTATTTCCAAAAGCTTAAGCCAATATGTGTAGCCTATATGCTGCTGGATTGAAAGAAAAATTTAAATCATTTTGAGAATTTGAAGAAACATTTGGATGAAATTCAGCACAAGCAAGTGCCAAGTAATTAATCATCTGCATAAACTTGATCCAAAGGCATCTGGTTAGGTAATAGTTCTGTATAAAAGGATATAGGGGTTGTAGCAGATTGTGATCAGAAGATAAGTCAAAATGCTGCAGAAAAAAACCTAATCAAGACAAACCACAATGAAAAACCCTTCTGGAGATTATCATGAAATATATAGAGCAGCATTGCCTGTAAGATACATGTAGCAATTTTTTCACTCTACTTGTTATTGGTAGGCCTCAGGGCTGAAACACTGAGTCTGGGCAGTATAGGGGAGAGCAAAGAGAATGATCAGAGGTCTAGAAAACCTGACCTATGAGAAAACATTGAAAAAATTGCAATTGTTTAGCCTGAGGAAGACAGAGGTGGGTTGAAATAGCCTTCAAAAATGTAAAAGGCTGCTCTTGGAAAGAAAGTCATACACTATGACCACAGTGGATAGAATTAATAATAATGGGTTTAAGTTTCAAAAAAATATAAATTTACATTTAAGAAAAAATGCTTTATGGTAATATTAGTGAAGATCGCTTGTGAGACATCATCACTCCTTTTTTTTGTGAGCTGAACTAACAGAAATGTTAGTTAGAAATGCATGTTAGAAATAACTGAGGGAAAGCTGCTAGTGTCTTGTATATTAAAAAGATTAGGTGACCTACAGATGTTCCTTCCAGCACTATGAGTACATGATTACAGGTTGACTATTTTTCTTTTAACCCATTCGCTACTTTATTTCTAGGAATACGTAGAGATGTATTTAGTAGAGCAGCAGAGCCTTTAAAAAGTACTGCTGTGGGACAGGTAAATGACAGCAATATTTAAATGTTTTTACCAGATCAATATGGGTGAGCTTTACTTTGTGTCATACCTCTTAAAAATCGAAAACTTCAGGTTGCAATCCACAAGGCTGGATAGTTCACGCATTAATGCACAGCACTAGACCATGAAAAACTGTGACTCAAACAGAATTACAGGAAAGAAGTAGCAAGTCAATCCTTCACTGTATCTCATGAATTTTCAAGTTTTTTAACTGCTTGAGAAGTTCAAAAGCCTTTGAGCCAGGCTTATAGGGCTCCAGTTAAGTCCCTGCTGTGTTGAGCATGTCAAAATCCATTGAACTGCTGACTGCAGCTGGCTTGATAAAATGAGCTGTTTATTTGAGGGAATCTTGTGAATTTGGTCAGTTTTGCATTTTTAATGAAACACATATGTCTTAACATGGCAGAAGACAGTAATGTAAATGGTGCTGACTCTTGTACTGCTTATATCAATCTGTGTTTGAATTAACTTCACAAATATCAGTGGAATTCCTTCTGGATTACACTAATGAAATCAACTCAGAATCAGATAAACTTTTAATAACAAGATAAATCTATGTTTACCTTTAAAAAAATCTTCATCTCCAAATGCTTCAAATATATAGTTAAACATCAAATTAATAGCACACAACATTGTTCTCCCAAGACCTGGGTCAATTTTCTTGCTCTGATTAGTTAGCAATTTGTAAAATTACACCTAAGTGGATGCAATGCTGATTTCACTGCCTATTTTATTATAACACTAAAGCAAGCATGGAACTATCCACAATACTTGTTTACAATATTACTCATAAACAATTTTTTTTACACACACTATTTCAATTTCCCAGCTTGATTAGCTACCAATCTTCACTAAAACACTTGAGTTAAAAGGAAAAGCTAATTGCTCCGAGTTTTTCAGGTCATTTACATGCAAAAAGATTTATTGATGCTAATGAAATTCCAGCACAGGATGACTTATTCCTCAGAGCCTTTTTCTGCCTTTCTACTTAATAATAAAACACATAAAAAATGTCAATATGAGAAAGTGCTTTTAGATCTGTAGAGCAACTGATCAATCTGACAATATCTTTAAGTCTGTGAAAAGTTCACTGAAATTAAGTGGAACTCCAGGATAGAGTTGCTAGAGTGAAAAATGTATTCCAGGACTAATTATGTAAAGAGAAATATGCTGTTACAGAAAAAATACCCTCTCCTAATTCCAACATATGAGGTTGCTCTTCCTAGCAAAATTAATCTGATTTTGATGTAAATCAGACTTCAAGAGACCCCTGAGTGATGGCTTAATTTTATAGTAATATTGACAAGTTTGGGGATTACTTTTTTTTTCTTTCTTTATCCTCTTTTCTTTTTTTTTCAGGGAAGAAAAGTTGGAAGTGCTAAAAATGAGTTTATTAAAATAATTCTTACATAATCTAGTTGCCGTAGTATGAAATATCCTCTGATAATAGTTTGGTCACTCTATAGCATCATAGAATCTTAGAATGATAGAATTGTCTAGGTTAGAAGGGACCTTTAAGATTATCTAGTCCAACCATCAGCCTAATTCTGATTTTAAAAAATCCCCTTGTTACTAAGCAGTATGTCAACCTGTCTTTTAAATACCTCCAGTTATGCTGCCTCAATGACATCTCTGTGTACCCCATTCCAATGTTTAATAACCCTTTCAATGTAAAAATTTTTCCTAATATCCAATCTGAACTTTCCCTGATGTAGCTTGAGGCTATTTCCTCACCTGTGACTTGGATTGACTCCCACCTCCCTACAGCCTCCTTTCAGTTGTAGAGAGCAATATGGTCTCCCTTCATCCTCCTTTTCTACAGGCTGAACAACCCCAGCTTCCTTAGCTTCTCCTCACAAGACTTATTTTCCAGACCCCTCACCAGCTTTGTTGCCGTTCTCTGGACCCACTCCAGCACCTCAATGCCTTTTTTTGTGGTAAGGGGCCCAAAACTGGAAACAATACTCAAGATGGGGCCTCACCAGTGCCGAGTACAGGGGGGTGATCACCTTCTGAGTCCTACTCACTGCACTGTTCCTGATACAGTCCAAGATGTTGTTGGCCTTCTTGGTCACCTGGGCACACTGCTGGCTCATGTTCAGCTGATAGCTGACCGACACCCCTTTTCTGCCAGGCAGCTCTCCAGCCACTCTTCCCCAAGCCTGTAGCACTGCATGGGGTTGTTTTGACCTGGCACTGGCCTTGTAGAACCTCATCTCGTTGGCCTCAGCCCATTTATCTAATTTGTCCACACCCCTCTGCAAAGACTTTCTACCCTCCAGCAGGTCAACACTCCCACCTAGTTGGTATCATCTGCAAATTTATTGAGTTCACTCAATCCCCTCATCCAGATCATTGATAAACATGATAAAGAGAACCAGCCCCAACACTGAGCCCTGGGGGACACCACTTGTGACCAGTAGCCAACTGGATTTAACTCCATTCACCGCCACTCCCTGGGCCCGGCCCTCCAGCCCTTTTTTTAACGCAGTGGAAAGCACTCCCATCCGAGCCATGGGCAGTCAGTTTTTCCAGGAGGATACTGTGGATGACCATATCAAAGGCCTTACTAATGTTCAGGTAAACAACATCCACAGCATTTCCCTCATTCCCCAAGCAGGTCAGTTTTTCATGGAAGGAGATCAGATTTGTCAAGCACACCTCATTGCTTGAAAAGGCAAGGCTTCTGAGCCTGGAGACAACACAGAAATCAGGTCTTGGACAGATATCTCAGACTGCAAAACTGCTAAAATCTTATACTGGTCAGTCTTGGAACACTCAACTCTATTTGTGAATCCACAGTCTAAAAACAAGTCATTTTTCTAAATGTTTCAGTTTGCCAGAATAACCGACATCTCCAATGTGCAATCCTGATGTAATGAGAGAGAAAAACAAGATAAAAGTCTAAAAACATGAAGGGGCTGGTATGCCTCTGAGGTGCCATCCTTTGACTGGTACTTAGAGCACTCGCCTAAGAAGTGTGAGACTTGATATCTAGGGTCCTCTTTGGCGAGTGAAGTTAAAAAGCCCGAAGTGCCTGAAAACTGTCTCAGCTTTCTCTCAGTTGTTGCTACCTTCTACTTTTCCTATTGGATATGGAATGAATTGGATCAAAATTTGTAATAATCATGCTCACAAAAAAACAAGATGGAATCTGACTTTTGTCCTGGATCTTGATGTAATGGATTTCATTTTCTTTACAGAAGCCCTTATGGTGCTGTGGTTTGAATCTGTGACCAAAACGGTGTTAACACACTAGTGTTTTGGCTATTGCTGAGCAATGCTTTCATAGCATCAAGGGCTTTTCTGCTTCTCACACTGCACCCCCTAACCCCACCTCCAAGAAAACCCCAAGAATGGAGTTCATCTTTTTTTTTTTTTCCTTCCTTTTTCCTTCTCTGCCCCCCAAGTGAGTAGACTAGGAGTGGGCAAGAGGTTGGGAGACAAAACAGCTGGGATAGCTGTCCTAAGTTGACCAAAGGGATATGCCATAGCATGTCATGCTAAACAATAAAAGATGGGGAAAGAAGGCATGATTTTTGGAGTTATATCCTTGTCTTCCCAAGTAGCTGTTATGTGTGATGATGCTCTGCTTTCCTGGAAATGCCCTGCTGATGGCAACTAATAAATTAATTACTTATTTTGCTTTGCTTGCCTATGCAGCTGTTGCTTTCCCTATAAAACTGTCTTTATCTCAACACAGATTTTTCTCACTTTTCCTCTTCTCATTCTCTTCCTCCTCCTGCTGGTGGAGAGGTGCGTGGGCAGCTGTGTATGGTCTTAGCTGCCAGTTAGGGTCAACTCACCATAACTTTATAGCTAAGTCATGAGGGCTGAGCTGAATTTGAGAAGCATGAAGTACTCCTCCACACTGGCATGAAATAGATAAATTCCTTAAGGATCACACAGATCACTGACAGTGTTTTAAGTCCAAGAAAACAAAACAAAACAAACCAGGATCATTGTAACAGAAATTTTAAGAGTTTTAGGCTGTTGGCCAGATACTGGCTGGCTCTGTAAAACATTTGCATTCACCAAGCTGAAAATCATTCTTCAAATAGAGAAGGTAGAGGAGTTTTGTCACTGATTTATTCAGAAGTAGAATATGTCCTGACATGTCAAGTCATTGGAGAACGGCAAATAGAAATTCACAAGTGAAGTGTTTCAGAATTGAAAAGCAGAAGTTATCCACTTAAAATTGCAAGAGATGTTTCTTAAACAATGTATGAGATGAGATCTATGTATGAGGAAAGAAACATCCTTTGTTATGTAGATGGTAACAAATGTTCATAAAGAATTCACTGAACTTAACAATGTTACTTGTACATTGGCAAGAATAATCCTATCAGCAACTAAATACATGTTATAATACCTAAAACCTAGAAGTGTCATAGATGAAGCCACTATCAGTTTACAGCTTATTTTTATATGAGATCAGAAATATTTTTCTTCACGCAGACAAATGTCAGTGGTTAAAGAGTTAAAGTTTTTCAAAAGAAATATTGGGATGGCATTACAAATTAATGGGATTAGTACGCAGTTTCAGTAAATTTCATCCTATTAAAATTTCAACAGTTAGGCAAGCAAGACCAAACTATACATATTCTAATATGAATTTGTACTCAGAATGAAAATTTACAGTTTAAAATTATTGCAGAATAACTCTTTTCAAGCAAATGAAATTGAATTCTATTTGAAACATTTTTCCATTTGTCAGCCTATTTTACTTATGTTAAAAGATGGTTAATCTTTTAAAACTCCACAATAAAACTAAATAGTAATAAATATTCTAAGCCGATACTAGTTACAGATGTTGGGATAAGGAACGGTATTATGTGAAATGGACAATGACCTCTATTACAGTGGACTTTAAAGTAGATATTAGAATAATCTCTCTAACCTTCAAAAAAGCATTATTTTATAAATCTCTAAAAAAATATAAAAGGAGCTTAAAGTTCCAACATGTAGTGGAGCTTGTTTCAGGAATCACACATAAAATTGTATTAGAAAACAATGGAAGCTGATACTCTTTGTCAAGTAGTTTGTCACAAGTCAACAAGAGCAACAAACTTGATCTGCCAGTTTTATGAAAGATGGAGTCAGATGTAATAAGAGCACAATAATGCTAAGACCCTATGTGTCAATAAGAAAAGCTGAAGAAAATAAAAGAATATAAATAGAGTACTTGACTTTGTGATACCATCTGATGGTATCTGATACCAGGGATTTGAAGGCCCTGGAATCTGAACTTCGTTCACTAGATATTGAATTAAGACTGGAAAAATAAATGTATGCAATCCCACCTACCCCACACCCTCCGCGCTTTACCCTAAAACTAGGGAAAATTTTCATATTTAAAAAACAAATTTTAATGAAAATGACTAATAACATTGAAGACTTTTGAATTTTAAATCTCTATTGGAAAGTGATTATGAGACAGTATGTTCATACCAAGAGAATAAAAAGTCTAACAGGGAACATTATCAAGATGTCTGTGTAAATTAAGTCAAATACTTAGGAAAGAAAAACTGGAACATATCACAGGACTGGATGGCACGAAAATAGCTTTCTTAGATATTTTAATAGCACTTTACAAACATCTTGGTCAAATGGCACACATTCAGAAGCAGGATTTTATTTGAGACCAGGCATTGTGGCATATTTCACAAATTTGTAAATGAGAATGAAATAATTTTTTTTCTATTAATAACTTAGTGAAGGAGACTTTATGCATGTTGTTGGGCTATTTCAGCAACCCAGGACAGAAACTGTGTTATTCTAGAATCTTTTTCAGGGCCTTTGTCTGAAGACCTAATTTATTCTTCAAAGAGAACATATCCAGAAGAAATACAAATCAATGCAATTTCCTTATAAAAAAAAAAAAAAGTCCATTGTAGTCCATTGTCCAATGTAGTCCATTGACTCAAAAGGTCTTCTCAAGAACTTTTCCATTCATTTGTTTCTCATACATAATTCTCTTACTTTAAGATTTTATAGCATCCTCTGACAGACAGGGAGAACTTAATATTCTTGCTCTTTTACCTCGTGTCAGATTATGTCCACTCTGCAAACAAATGAAAAGATGTGGTTTTAACTTCCATCTGGATTATGTAGCTCAAGCTTACAGTATCCTCAATATTAAAGAAAGAATCTAAATATATCCCTTGGTCTTATTTCAACTTAAATGATAATTTTTCACAATTCTGTGAAGCAATTATCTGATTTTTGCCTCCCTATCACTTACTTAATACAAAATCACCAAAATCTGTCGGTGCATTGTACCTATACACTGGTGTTGAGCTCCATTATACTCTGACTGAAGCTCATCTTTTTGGAGAAAGGGTATGCCAGTTCTTAAAATTATTGTGTGGACTAAGTTCTTGAAAACTTCGTTTAGCTTAAGATCACAGATAAGTGGCAATGAGCTGTCAGAGACTTATTGGAATGATTCAGTGCACGATGCATACGGGACATTTCTGTTCAGGGCCTGGTGCTGGAGCCTGGTATTAGTTGTTGATGAATATGATTGATGTGGGAACCTTATAAATGGCAGTGGAAATAAACACTTAAGGAAGAACTTGTCCAATTTATTGGCATCCAATCAGTTCGCTCACTGCTAACAATCTATCTGAACATGGAAAAAGACACAGAAGAAATATGCAAATATCTAACTGTTATACTCTTTGTATTTCTAATCTGGAAAAAAAAAACAAACAGCTTTCAGGGTGTAATATAATATTATTCTGCAGAAACAGGGCAATTGTTCAATGGAAAGATAACAAATATTTCTTTTATCTTTGTCATTGTTATTATAATGAAGGAGAGAGAGCAAAGGAATGTGAAGTTTTCAGTTGTTTAAAAATAATTGCTTTCCATCATCTTTTAATATGTTGAAACTCTAAATTATATTGAAAAATAATGATCCAAAAACAAGCAAAATGGACACTGGGAAATAATTCTATGAAATTTTTGACTGTTCTGTCCAGAAAACGAGTCGAGTCAATTCAACATAATCATGAGATTAGCAAAAATTACAGGAAATGTAAGGCTGTGGTTGAAAAAATACTTTTCCCCCCATTCAGACACGTGAAATTTAAGCTTTACATCCTCTGAAGCAAGCTGGACTTTGCATTGTTTGGCCTAATTGGAGATTCGACACCACTGTACCAAAATAATTGAAAACTCTGGTATTATTTTCTTCTAATAAATAGAGAACAGAAGGCTAGAATCGGTCTTATGATTTAATAAGTCTCCTATGTAATGACAGAATACAACTACTATAGAAACCAAGCCATTTCTTTTGACATTTGATTCGATATATTTGTATTCACTTCATATTTAGACTATAAAGAATTATATATATGAAAGTTTTTTAAAAACTGGAAAAATGGAGATCTGGCACTGAAGTAGAAGGCTGATGCATTATCCAAATAGTATTCTCAAAACAACCACCAGAATTTGACAGTACTGCCTTATATTGCTGACGCTTTCAAAGGTGGCATGAGATTAGGCTCCAAGTTCCTGCTGACAGGAAATTCTTTTGAAATTTTTATAATTACAGTCAACTTTATGCAATAAATAACTGAAATAAATTAAGCATTCCATGAGTAAATCTTAGGAAGATGGTATTCCATTGATTTTTTTTTTCTTTTTTAATTACCATTTTCAGTATTCATTATACAACCAGAAAGAATTATATTTTCCTAATTTACAGGGCTTCTGACGAACAGCTTTCTCAGCAGTACAATATGTAGAAACATTTTTCAGAACTGGAAAAAATTTATTCCTGCTTAGCCTAATTGTTAACAGAACAAGACCAAAGTACTTGGGCAAGTCAGCAGTAGTTCTTGAACACAACCATTTCATAATTGCAGAAGCAAACTGCATATTGGAAGAACAGTTAGGTGGCAATTTGCATTTCCCGGGTCTCAATTCCTTATGAATTTTTTGCTTTCTTAATATTTCCCTCTCCTTCTCCAGAGAATGGAGAAGGAACACTGTGAATGGGATTTCTCCCACCAACTGGAGATGTTTATACTGTAAGCTCATACTTCAGAATTAGCTGTGTCAGAATCATTCCACAGTTAGTAGGCGAAAAAATTTAGGTTTGAAACAATACTTTAATCTCTGCTTTTGAATAAGATTTTGAAGAAATTGATGGGTCGGTTTTCCCTTGAGTTTTTCTGATTCTCTCCATTGACCATGAGAGCCCTGTGTAACAAGTACATACACAGAAATTTCCACATTTTGTTAGATAAATGTGTCCTACCTTGATCCAAAAGAACTGTAGTTTCCACATAGCTAGGTCCAATAGTGCTTTCAGGAATCAGTTGAAAATATAGCAGCATCCTTTGTTTCCAGGTGCAACAGGTGTTTCTCCCTGATCCTACTAGTTGCTCCTGAAGGCAGCTTCCTACAGGACCATGTTGCTGATCTCTGCATGGAGGATAAAGGATGCATTCAAAAAGACCATCAAAAGCAGGTTATATACTCTGTCAGTACAGAGAATAGAACCAGAGTAGATGGAAAGTAAGGAAAACAGTTATTTTATGAAGAAATTTAAATATGTTTGAGAACAGTAATTAATTATATAGATTAATTTTGTTTCAAAAAAATAGTTTAAAAAATTTAGTTTGAACTATTTTGTTATCGGTATTGTGTTGTTTCTTCTTAGAGAGCAATCTTTTGGAATCTCTGAGCAATATTATAGAAAATAATTATATAATAAATAAATAATATACAGTAGTTTCAGTGCTATATACGAGAATCATCGAAGGGTTTGGGTTGGAAGGGATTTTTCACCTAGTCCAATCCTTCTGACATGGACAGAGACATTTTGCTCTAGATCAGATTGCTCAAAGGCCCATGCAGCCTTACCTTGAACACGTCCTTATGTTCAATCTAAATATACCCTCCTTTAGTTTAAAACCATTGCCTGTCACTACAGTCCTTGGTAAAAAGTCTGTCTCAGTTCCAATAAGGACATGGACCTGTTGGAACAAGTCCACAGGAAAGCCATGAAGATGATCAAAGTGGTGGAGGTCAAGCTGAGAGAGTTGTGGTTGTTCAGCCTGGAGAAGATTCCAGGGAGACATTAGAACTCCTTCCAGTCTCTAAAGGGGGCTAAAGGAAAGATGGGGAGGGGTTCTTTATCAGGAGATGTAGTAATAGGGCAACGGGTAGCAGTTTTAAACTGAAAGAGGGTAAATTTAGATTACATATTAGGAAGAAATTCTTTACTGTGAGGGTTTCCCAGAGAAGTTGGGACACCCCATCCCTGGAAGTGCTCAGGGCCAGGCTGAATATGGTTTTGAGCAAACTGGTCTAGTGGGAGGTGTCCCTGCCCATGGAAGGATGGTTGGAACTGGGTGAACTTTAAGGTCCCTTCCAAACCAAACCCTACTATGATTCTATGAAAATCATCCAGATACTGCATAACAACAAAGTTTTTAATTTCCCAGTTGCTTGCATACCCAAATAAGTCAGTTCACTTAGATACTTTCAATGATGTTAATGGAACTGTTAGGGGAAAGCACAGCTGTCTGAGAGACTGGGGCCATAGGGGATAATTTTATTTTCCCTAATAGACAAGGGAGAAAAAAATTATTACACAAGCAGCAACTGGTTCAGAGAATAAGTGGGGCAGACTGATCTTCAGTTGCCATCAAACAACATGTTATAAAACATGTTGCAAGACTAATTTTATTTTCCTCTTTGCTTTTTGTAAATATTTTGTAGTTATTGTTTAAGTTTTTCAAAGGCCAAACAAAATTTTCAGTCAGGATAAATGTTGCAGAAAGGCATAAGGAGATTCAGTTCAAAGAGCATAGTGTCTTATAAAATGGAGAATGAAACAGAAGGAAAAAAATACAAGCATATGGGCTGATATAAAATTGCCACAGCCTGCACTTAATAGAATAAAAACAGTAAGTGGTTATATGAGTATGATTGAACAAAATATTTCTACTGGCATAAATATTTATTAACAATATTCAAAAAGTTCAGAACTGATGCTAGAAATTATTTTTTGCAGGATAAGCTTAGGAACAAATTATTCATTTACAATAAATACTTTTTTCATAACATTTATGAAAGAAAGCATTAGGAGAACCTTTACAAGCAGTTTTCTTATTGGTCAATAAATAAAGCCAGTTTAATTATACCATTATCACCTGGTTTCACTTTCCGGAGGGAAAACAGAATGCATCTCACCTAACTTGTACATTTTGAATTATATACATCAAAACCCAAGGTCGTAATCATTCTGTCTTTTCAAGGTAGAGGAGGTAGAAAGTCATGCCATGAGTAGCTAGTCCCATCTTTCACTGAATTGTCTGTTTCCCAGAAGGATTAGCAGTGCTAATCTCCAATGAACAGTGAATTTTTGCTGGGGGAGTGAAGTTTTTCTCAATTAAGGATCCAAGAAAGGGTGGGTGCCATAGCAGTACCTTCTTAGTGCTGTCCTGGTGAAAGCACATTCGTCTGTGGAAGGGGTAGAAAACTGCCTTGTAAGTCCCTGGGCCTGGTCCTTCTACGTCTGAAGCCCGGAAAATTAAAAAGCTATATCTACAGCTTTATAATTGAAATGAAGTTGTGCAGTGTACATAACTGTTCACCAGTGCTGGGATGCAGCATGAGGACATATCTTTGCTTCTTGAGTGCTCTACAATTTATTGCTATGAGTGGCTTTTTGTGGGAGCTCAGGAGTGCTTCTCACTGTAAGTTATTCAGCAAGCATGTACAGGTGTCCAGGATGAGCACCTTTGAGGTGTTAGTCCCTGACATAACAGTGATGGTGTTTCTATACGCACTCAGATAATTTGTCTGCAGACCCAGAAGCGCCTTTGAAACAGTTCCTATAGGACAGATGAGCACAACCTTTAGGCCCAAATTCCCAAACCAGAGGATGTATGAGAGAGAAAAAATAATACCTGATTTTTTTTTAAAATAAAGCTCCCCTAAAGATACAAATCACTTGAGAAAATCTTGACTTCCACCAGGAAGCAGTATCCTGGGCTTTAACAAACTCAAGTTATCTATTTCTAATGCTACCTAACTTCCAGGGTGTCTCTTGGCCTTTGCAGCTATTCTCTGATTATTCTTGATGTTTGACTGCTGCTCTCAACTACTCACCCCTATCCTTTGTGACAGACCCTCTGTCTTTGATGCTGCAATTTTCTGTCATGTGTTTTTTCACCTTTGTGCCTTTCTTACCACTCCCACTCTCAGACTGTATCAGCAGAGATTTAAGGTTTGGCTTCAAAGAAAATTATGCTCAGATGAAGTTGACCCATCACTTAATACAGTCTTAACATGGCCTGTATATGTGTAAAAAGACTCTCCCTCACAGCACCAAATGATGGTTTTAGTAAGCACTGAAATTGGTAAGTTTAATAGGTAACATAAGCAAAGTATCAGAAATTATATGACTTTATTTCGAAGTGCTACAGAGCAATGGCAAGCTAATCTTTAATGCATTGTCCCAAAAATCTCAAAATCTCCTAGAAGAGGTATCTTCAATTGGCTGCTAAATTCTTAAATGTACCTCTGTTTTGCAAACTTCTGCAAGCCAGTAAAGGAATCAATATTTCCCTCTCTTTACCCAGTCTTTCCAAACTCTCTACGTTATCATGGTCAGGTTGCTTCCTCAGCTGCAGCTGTCAAATACTGATGAGCAAAGGCTGTCCCACAAAATGGCTATTACTGTGCAACAGACTGGGCCTAGGATTACCTTAAAAATGCCATAGGGGATTTGGTTTGTTTTTTCAAGAAAACATAAGTGATTGTAGCATTGTTTACTGTGCAAGGTTCAATGTCCAATCAAAGGGAATCTTAGGACTGCTACAGGAAAGGATTGCTTACACTTGCGTACCCTTATAGCTGCTAGCTACAAATTTGGTTTATTTCCCTTGTAAGTAACTACTGTACCTGTGCATGAAACTTCTTCATAAAAGAGGCAGACACATTTTTTTGTCTTGACCTACTTTAGCTCTTAGGAAAATGCGTAACTTCTCTGAACACCCCTGTTGACTGTCTCCTGACAAACCGTTCTTGTATCTACTAAGCTTCATCCAAACATATTTTTTTTTCTGTGCCTGAGGTGACTGCTAAAATTGGTGTTTGTGAGATCAAATAAGGTCCTCCACAGCTGTGGAGATGTGGAGCTGTACATACTTACAATTGACAAGTTGTAGTATACACAGAAACATAAAAGGTAACTGTGACTCCTTTTCAGCCAGTTTTTTAGATTTAGTTATTCATTCTTAAAAAACAATACTTTTGAGAGTCAATTTTAGGTTTTAAACATGACAACACAGTACTGTGGATTTCATTCCTGCATCCAAAACTTCCTGTGGCTGCCACAGGAATTCTTAATTTACCATGTAAGCCAATGTCAGCAGTAGTAAAGAAAGGACCACACTGAGTAAAAATTTAATTTAAAATCTGCACTCACTGAAGATTCAAGGTCTGCCAGACATCTGGCGAAAATAAACTATACCTGCACATGGTTAGCAGGCAACAGGTTCTCCTCATCCTGGCACCTTGGACCTTCAGTAGCATACAAGCTGTTACCATCAGAGATGTAGACTTTCAAGTAATGCACATGGGGTTTTTTTTGTCCCTTATTGTTTGCTTGATTCATTTTTAAGCTTTGTTTACTCACTGATACATAACCAGACTTCACTTATAGAGCACATCAGAGTGCAGTTGCCTGGTGTTGTAATATTTCATGATCTCTATAATCAAAAGCTACACTTGTTTGAGCCCTGATGCTCCCCTATATAGTAGAAATTTCTCCTTTAAATCAAAATGGTCTAGTTAATGTATGGTTATAGATTACTTTTTTCTATAAGAACATCAGCTCACAAGATTACACAAGGAATGCAAATTCAGCCACAAATATTATCCCAGGTACTTCAAGAAAAATACCATTAGCATAATGGTATAGGAACATCTATTTTTAAAATGGAAAGTGTAAATAAGAAGCACAGTGCAAAAACACAGCAGAATTTCTGATCCAGAACAATTTAGTTCACTTTATCTCACTGCCTTGGGCCCTATTAAATAACATCACAAATTGGTCAAATTGGCTGTTTTAAGATAGTTACATATTGGGACAACTCTTGACAAAGGCAAAGACTGTGTAAATAACAGTGTCCTTGTTGCAGCTGGGATAGAGTTAATTTTCTTCCTAGCACCTGCTGTGTTTTGGATTTAGTATGAGAAAAATGTTGACAAAACATAATGTTTTAGTTGTTACTAAGTAATGCTTGTATTCATTTGAGAATTTTTTTCAGCTTCCCATAGAAACCAAGAGGGAGTATAGACAGGACAAGCTGGCCAAAGGGATATTCCGTATCATAGGTGCCATGCACAGTATATAAATGGGGCTTATCCAGGGAGCAGAAATCTGCAAATGGTGTTCAGGATGGGCTGCACAACCAATCGTCAAGTGTTGAACAATTGTATTGCATCCCTCATGTTTTTAATGCTTTTATCATTGTTATTATTTTCTTTTCTTCCTTTATTGTTCAATTAAACAGCCTTTATCTCAGTCCACAACTTTTCCTTTTTCTGGTTCTCCTCCCCTACCCCAATGGAGGTGGAGAGTGAGTTAATGGCTGCATGGTCCTGGTTGCCAGTTAGGGTCAAACCATGAGAAACAGCCATTGCTAAGTCCTCAGGGAAGTCCATAAAACTGATGAAGAAATAATTTTTTTCCAGAGCTCTATTTCCTGTCTTTACTGAACACAGAATGGATTTGGTCCCCTTCACAGTATCTATTTCCTCTCTCAGTTTTTGAAATGTTTGTTCCAGAAAATCATCTTGAATGAGTTACCCTCAAAATTCATTATGGTTTTTTTTCTGCATTGTGTAAATTTCAGTCTGTCCACAAAGACAAATATAGTTCTGGACCTTAGTCTCTTTTCTAATCCATGCACTTGAAACTTCTTTTCTGTTCTCAAATTCTGTCTCTATCTAAAGACATATTTTCAATTCCCTTTGCTAATGTGATTTTGTAATATTCTGAAATAATTTGAAAATATTTTATTTCCTTCAGATTTTCCTCTATGATATTCTTCCTCAGTTATTTTGCAGTACTGTAAAGCTTGACTCTAATGATGAAACAATATTTATCAGTGCATCCAGTCTAGTTTATAATCCCTGTTTATGCAAATATTACACTCATTATCTTAAACAACCAAACCTAACAGAGTAAAAAAAAAAAAAAGCCAAGAGAAGTCCAGAGTTTATGACCTTTACTTGAATTATAAATATGCATTAAGTATGTTTGGTAGTTTTTTTTGGTTTTTTTTTTTTTTTCATTTAAATGGCACAATAGAACCTGAGCCAATAAGCAAGCAAGGTATAAACAAAACAAAACAAAACAAAACATAGCAAAACNAAAAAAAAAAAAAAAAAAAAAAAAAAAACCACAACCCCCCCCCCCCATAATAGCTCTTAATTCTGCTAGCTAAGTGTAAGGAAAACAAAATATTTTGCAGTTTCTTCAGATAGCTGTGAATTTTTACCCTATTCTGGAAGAAGACAGGAAACTGAATGTAGATAGAGTATTTCTACATGTATGAGCTTGAGCAAAGCATCACAGGATTTGTGTACAACTTGGATAAGAAATTACATATGAGTATACAACCAGAAGTCAAATAGGAGACAGGCAAATTTCAAGCCCTTGTACCATAAGAATATTAATATCCTCGGACATTGCCCTTCCTCCTCCCTGCCTTGCAACAGGCTACAGGTGACCAGTCCCTCATGGAGGAGAAGAACCCACTGACTATGGGGAATTCTCTATGAGGAATTCAGTTGTGAGATAGTACTTTCATTTTCTTCTGAAATTACAAAGAAAAAAATAGAAAGAATTCTTCAGAAAGGCTTAAACCCATATACCAAATAATATCAAAATGAAGAATAAGTACTATCATTAATTATGATTTGTAAAAGTTTCATATAGAATAAAGATTGTGATGTCAGCACAATAACCTAGCAGTACCAACAGTTTATACGGTTATCAAAGTTCAGTCCCTCAGACGTAAGAGTTTACTGAGAATTTCAAAGTAATTGAAACAATACATACACTCAGGCCCACACAATCTCAACGTACACACACATGCATAGGATCATAGAATTGTCCAGGTTGGAAGGGACCTTTGAGATCACCTAGTCTAATCACCATACACCCACTCCTTTCACTTTCCTGTCTCTTCCTGTTTTCTAAGGAAACACTGACTTATATTTTGTCACAGAAAGAAGAAAACAATGTTTTTTTGCAGGCTGACATGAGCCTTAAGTGATTTATGTTGAGATTCTAATGTGAGCATGAAAGCAAGATGAGTGTGGGTTTAGCTGTTGTCTGAGTTAAAAAGAAACAGGCTGTGGCCCAGTGACCTGCCAAATACAAGGCACTTGTACGACTAGGAAAAGAGAGCCAGGTATGGTTAACCAACTTATATCTGATATGTTTCAATATTGTCTTATGTCCATTTCTTGAAAGCATTAGGTATTTTCAGGTCCCTGAGTGCCGTCCCTGAAGCCCCCAGAACTGTCCTTCCTTGGACTCACCGCCAACTTTACAGATGCTCCTCTTTAGCCATGAAAAGCTCCAGCAGTGACCTGCTCCCCTGCACCTGGGAGCTGCTTTTAAGCTCAGGCTCTCACCCTTGATCTCTGTCTGAACAATGCTGTAGATATGCTTTTGCCCAGTCCTGTACCTCCTGGACTCTGACACAGAGCTTAATGTGCAGAAATGGCTTGGTGACTTTTTAGCTTGGCCTTGGATCTGACTTGTGACTACGGAGATGTCTGACCTGTTGGACTCTTGGCTGAACCCAGTGACCAGAGCTGCTCACCTGTGTCTATCCATCATAATCCCTGCACTTCCACTACTGCCAGTCTTGAGGTCACCTGCAAGGGTGTTGTCTGTTCTTGCTGCTTCCTGGCAGCTGTAATAGCTGGAGCAGCATAAGCATCTGACTAGCAAGTGCAACCACTTACAGAACATAAATGTGCTATAAATTCCAGGTAGAAGGTTAATAATAAGCACTAAAAAAACCACCCATTCCTATTAAGTGTAAGGAGAGCACTAGATTACTTGAACTCCTCTGTGCCTACTCTGTAATGGATGGCTGCCTAATCAGTAGAAGGGGCTTGGTTTAGTCTGATTTTGTTCACTTCCACCTTGTCATTCTGCCTTAATAAAGGAGTCTGAGTGATGAAGCCAGCATGGAAGCTATCTGGTCACTGGATGCTTTGGGGTCCCTGGAAGAGATGGGAAGATCCCAAAGCTGTTGGCCATTGTCTGGCATATTAACAACTGTGCACTGGAGTAGTTGCCAAAGAAAGAGGTTCCTGCAAGGTGCTGAAGGGAAAAGCAACAGCATTCTTTTTAAAAAGACCATATGTTTCTATGCATGGCACATTCTGCATCATGCACTTACATCGCATCTAGAAAAAATTCTGAGATTCTGGCAGCCCCAGCATTTGCAGTATTGAAGAGCTTGTGACTAAAGGATTTATATGAAAATTAAAAAAAAAAGAAAAATCTTCTTTAAAAAAAAAAAAAAAGAAAGAAAAAGAAGTGTGTATGTCTAGAACACTCAGTGGCTGAATTGTCTCATTATTGTTGTGTCCTTGATCCAGCTGTATAAGACTATTTAATTCTCAGGGAATTCCCCGCAGTTCTTTGCAAGCTCAAAGCCTTTCAACTTACAGGTCTCCTGCCAGCACACTGACCTGAGTTGTCTAGCCTGAATCTGAGCATTAGTATTCATTTAGCTGAGACCACTGGCTGTGATCTCTGCTGCTGCACAACCACAGTGAGGAGTTCAGTGGCAGTGACAATCAGTTCTCTGTTCAGCATAAAAAGGATAAAATATGAAAGAATTATTATAACAGGAAAAGAATAGAGAAATCTAGCCTACAAGGGAAGGCTTTTTTGTTTCTGTATTCTGTTCAGGGCTATTGTTTGAGAGAGAAGAGGATTTTTTTTCTGCCTTTGGACAATGTTGCAATGCAATTGTATTAAAATGAAAGTTTAATCATTCTCATGGTAGTGATTCTGCCTAGCAGGCTGACAGAATGAACACACATATATAATTCAGTCTCTGAAAAACAATTCTACTGATGTCAGATCACATTAATGAGCCATGAGTATTTATCAGCATGTCTGAATATTTACAGTAGAAAAACAAATTTTGTTTTATATGGTATACTATTCTCTGTGTCAAATAAACTTATGAAACTAGTAGACAGGCTAATACTGTCATTGCTGTAGATACCTAATTTTACACACTATGTACATGTTATATATTAGAAATAGCATACTATTGTCTTGCTTTATATATAACTTCTACTGTAGCCTGTAATGAATCTCCAGAAAGCCTCTATTTCACTTGCTTTACTCCAGCAATAATCATAAGTTACCTCATGTTAAGTATATTGAGAAACCTCTAAGGGTTTCACCTGCAGCACAAGCACAAGCAGTGTTCAGTTACTTGGGGTCATTTTCATTCATAGATACTCTGTAGCTCTGTCATTTATAAATACTTAGGGTCCTGGTACACTGAAGCATAAACTGTTTATCACATCCCCAATCATTTCACAGTTATTAAAGTCAATAAAATGCTGTAAGAGATACTCCCTAAGAAAAATATACACAACTAAAATACTTAAACTTATTTATAACCTTTTTTTTAAACATCCAAATAAGCACTGAGTGTTTGAATTAAATATATCTCTTGTAGTGTTCAGAGATTTTTAAATGTCTTTATATCACCAGAAAATTTTAATTCAAAATTATTTATGCATAAGTTCTCTAGGTTTGCCTTTCAGATTTAAAATCATAATCTACTAAATTATGTTCAGAAAGTTCAATTCTAATAGAAGAGTAAAGAAATCAGCTGTAACAATTAGGAATTCCATAAGACCAATGCTAAAAGAAAAAGAAAATATCTGAAAATCGAATATGCGAGGGAGATAATTTAACAGAATTGGAGGAGATATGTTCTGCTTAGATCATTGATTTGTTTATAAACACTATACAAAACTCCCACATTTTATATCACTAATCCAGATATTATTATTTGCCTGAAAAAAATAAGAAAATAACATGCATCTTAAAGGAAAATAATATTTAAGTAGAAAAGCTTGTGAACAGTTTTATTTATCAAGCTTTAGACATACTGTCTCCAAGGTATCTTAAAACACATGCTTTTACAGGCTTACTACAAATGCCTAAACACATTCTTAAAAAAAAAAATAAATCCCCATGCTTTTATAGCTTATATCTTCTTTTGGTTTAAGATAAACATTTCATACTATTCAGGTTTTATCCATGACCAACTGCTGATAACAGCCTATTCCACTTCCCTGTAGATTTCACCTTAACATTTTCCTTAAGTAAAGAATTATCTGCTACATAACAATTTGGGGTTCCTGCTTCGGTCTTAGTTTACTCTTTTTTTTTATAGGAAATAACCATGGTAAAGAGGCATGGTCACCGACCTGGTTTGAGGCAAACTGACGCACAGAGTACAGGCCACAGTTTGATTTCACCTGGAGGAGTGTCTAGTACACCTGGAATCGACTGCCCCAGGGGTGGAAACACAGCCCTACTATTTGCCATGGACTGATCCAGACTGCACAGGAGAAGGGCGGAGCTCCAGAATACCTACAGTACATTGATGACAGCATTGTGTAGGGTAATACAGCAGAATAAGTTTCAAGAAAGGTAAGAAAATAAACAAGATTTTTCTGAAAGCAGGTTTTGCTGTAAAAAGAGGTTAGGTCAAAGAACCTGCACGAGAGATTCAGTTCTTAGGAAATAAATGGCAAGACTGTTGTCAACAGATCCCGATAGATGTGATTAACAAAATAACATTTATATCCTCACTTACAAAAAAAGAAACACAAGCCTTCTTAGGCATTGTGGGGTTCTGAAGAATGCATATTCCAGGTTATAGTCAGATTGTGAAACCTCTCTATGAAGTGACTCAAAATAAAAATGCATTTATGTAGGGTCCCGAGCAACAACAAGCCTTTGAGCAAATTAAACAAGAGATTGTGCGTGCAGTAACACATGGACCAGTCCAAACAGGACAGGACATTAAAAATGCGCTCTGTGCTGCAGCTGGAGACAATGGCTCTACCTGGAGCCTCTGGCAAAAAGCACCAGGGGAAACTCGAGGTTGACCCCTAGGATGGCAGCATATGAAGGAGTTAGAGCTGCTTCAGAGGTAATTAGTACTGAGTTACACCTCCTCCTGTCACCCTGGTTACCAGTGCTGGGCTGGTTGTTCAAAGGTAAAGTTCTTTCTACTCATCATGCCACCGATGCTACCGGGAGTAAGTGGGTTGCTTTAATTACACAGCAAGCTTGAATAGGAAACCCAAATCGTCCATGAACTGTAGAAGTGATCACAAACTGGCCCGAAGGCAGAGGCTTCATATTGCCACTAGGCAATACGGTAACACATGCTGAGGAGGCCCCACCATATAATGAACTCTGAGATAATGAGAAACAGTACGTTTCGTTCATTGATGGATCTTTCCACGTAGAAAATGGAAAGCTGCTGTGTGGCTGTGTGGACTCCTACTCAACAAGTCGCAGAAGCAACTGAAGGAGAAGATGGATCAAGTCAATTTGCAGAAGTAAAAGCTATCCAGCTGGCCCTAGACATTGCTGAATGAGAAAAATGGACAATGCTCTATCTCTATACCAACTCATGGATGGTGACAAAAGCTCTGTGGGGATGATTAAAACAGTGGAAGCAGAGCAACTGGCAGTGCGGAAGTAAACCCATCTGGGCTGCTGAACTGTGGCAAAACATTGCCGAACGGCTAGAAAAACTAGTTATAAAGATACGTTACGTAGATGCTCACATACCCTTGAGTTGGGCCACTGAGGAATATCAAAACAATCAGCAAGTGGACCAGGCTGCTAAGATTTTCCAGACAGATTTGGGCTGGGAACATAAAGGTGAATTATTCTTAGCTTGGTGGGCCCATGACACTTCAGGTCATCAAGGAAGGGATGCAACATACAAATGGGCCTGTGACCAAGGGGTGGATTTAACCATGGATGCTATTGCTCAGGTTATCCATGATCATGAAGCATGTGTCAAAATCAAGCAAATTAAAAGGTTAAAACCTTGTGGTACAGAGGTCGTTGGTTGAAATATAAGTATGGGGAAGTCTGGCATCACACTCCCTCAGACTTGCCAGGGTAAGATTTACATGCTTACAATGGTGGAAGCGAGCACCGCATGGTTGGAAACCTATGCTGTGTCCCATGCCACTGCCAGGAATACCATCCTACCATTCTGTGGTGACACAGTACTCCAGAAAGAATTGAGTCAGACAACGGAACTCATTTCAAAGCCAATCTTATAAGTACTTGGGCAAAAGAACATGGCATTGAGTGGGTATATCATATCTACTCTCATGCACCAGCTTCTGGAAAAATTGAGCAATACAATGGACTATTAAAAACCACCCTGAAAGCAATGGAAGGTGGAAGCTTTAAAAGTTGGGACAAGAATTTAGCACAAGCTACCTGGTTAGTTAACACCAGGGGATCCATCAGTCGAGCTGGTCCTGCTCAATTAGACCTTTTACGTACCGTAGAAGGACATAAAGTCCCTGTATTGCATGATAGGAATAGGTTGGGGAAAACTGTTTGGGTTTTTCCTACTTCAGGCAAAGGCAAACCCATTCGTGGGGACCGTTTTTGCCCAAGGACCTGGATGTACTTGGTGGGTGATGCTGGAGAATGGAGAAATTCAATGTGTACCTCAAGGAAATTTAACCCTTGGTGAGAACACTATATTCTGAGCTGTATGATGTTAATTGGTACAAATACTAACATTATTCAATAAGTGTTTTTCAGGATAAAAAAAGCCTGAGCTAGCTTCATCAAGTGATGTCCAGCAAACAATTCCTTTGGACATGCTACCTGTGGATATGGACCACAATGAATTTCATAACATCTTTTCTACCATGAGAATTTGCTATGATGAAAACCTGCAATTATGAATTAAATGAACTCTAAGAACTTTCGTGTATAAAGATAAATCATAAATTAGGGACATATGTATATATATTTGGTTATATTTGATGGATAAGAAGTTATAATACTCTAAGCACAATGCAAATGGTATGCAATAAAGGATGGAATGTCCTGGTTTTCTGTTTTACAATTTTATTTTTTTTTACCTGGACCTCTTCTAACTAACTAAACTCTGACATTTACAGCATATTGTTTAAAACTGTTCACTCTCACAGTGATAAGACCTGATTATACCAGGGAATG
>VXBJ01000589.1:64392-101178 GCA_013400055.1 Nycticryphes semicollaris
ATATTCTGTGATTATTTATTATTTTATTTATTTTTATTATATTATTTATATTATTTTCATTAAAGTACTTTAGTTTTTTCCTAAACTCCTCAATCTTTTTAAGCTCTTCCTTTCCTCTCTTTTTCTTAGAGGGTGGAGGGAAGGGCCATCACATGTTGTTCTGATTGCTCAAAACCACACCAGTCACTTATGACTGCAAAGGTCCACTTGGTAAATAATAATTTAGTTGTTACAAGGAGCATATTAGGACATCTCATTCCTTCCACAGTAACAGAATTTTCTTATCTCGCTAGCAGCTGCTTTGCTACTACTATTAACAAGATACTTATCTTCTTCAAATATCAAGTTTAATGCTGCTTCACCACATGTGTCCAAACCCTGGACATTTCTAAACAGAATTTTTAACAGAATTTTGCTACATCTGTAAAAGCCTCATTGCAGCCCATTGCACTTTATTTTACTTTCTTGGTTGTGGGGATCTGGAGGGTTTTATGTTTTTTATTATTTAATATGTCTGTCAGAAAAGAGGAAATGTGGGTGTAAACTGGAAGACTTTTTTTCTGGATTATTTTACAAATCATCAGGAAAATCTTATATATTAACTTTTTCAGCCCTTAAGTGTTCTTGATCATGGCCTACTCCAGCTTACATACTGATTTTTCTCTCAGTCCAAGTGATGTTTTTCTGGATGTTCAGTTTGCCATTGGCTATACAAAATAAGCGTGCAGATGCTCAGTACTTGTCTGCAGACCTTTATGTAATGTGATAAGAAGAGAGGTTGTTGCAAAATCTTAAACATCTACTGAAAAAATACACAATTATGTAAAGCCAGTAAAATTATTGATAAAGGGCATAAGTTGAGAGGAGTAAAAAATTCTGTTTAAAGAAAACTTATAAGGAAAAAATATATTTCTGTACACCAAAGAGACTATGTCTACTGTGTGTGTAGTAGCAGCTGCTAAACAGTGAAAAATTTGCTTATGTTCTTAGCAAAGCTATGAGATACATTTGTCTGATGAAATGCGGATGTTCCACTTTCAGGCTTGGTCTCCCTCTCTGATGTCAATTAAAATGAAGCACTGCTGCTCCTTGTTGAAATGTCTTAAGGCATCTCTTAACTCCGTATTATAATTTGAAGAATCTGCCATGGTTTCTTATTTTAATTTATTTTACTTCCTCTCTCTTCATCTCTCCGTTGTTATTTTTCACATTTTGACCACACATTGTAAAAAAAGCTGTCACCATTAGATTAAGAGTGTGGGTTAAAATAAAGTAAAACTTGTAACGTTTAAATTAGTACTGTGGATAGTACCTGTGATTTGAACAATGAAAGATGAGCATAAAGAATAACTAATCTATTTTCCTGTAGAATTGTTTACTATGAAACAATAGAATTTTAAATGTGGTATATGTGCAGGATGGAAATTATTAAATTCACTTCCATTGACTCAAGTTCATTTGTTATTGTCAAACACAAAAAGGACAGGACTATTTTTAAAAGCCTGTGAACACTCTCACACATACACACACGTGCCAAAAAACAAGTTTACCCATCTGCAGTCACAGCCTTCTCTTCAACTTCTGAATCACTGAGTTTGCCTATAGGACAATCTTTGTTCTCCATCCTAGTCAAGACCAGGAATTGTTTTTCCCAATAAAGAACTTCACTGCTCAAGTTCACTGTATAACAACCTTCTTTTTAGGTGATTCCCATCACTGGTAAAGGAAACAGGTCACCTGTTGCAAGAACAGGGACTGAACACACTTTCAGACACTTATCTGAAGAGAAGTTAACAGCAAGACCAAGAAATCTGTCAGCACTGCTTCTGAGTCGTACAGAGATCTCTCAGTAAATATTGGAGTGTCCCAAAATTAAATTAGATAGCAAAATATGATAGTTCTGTTTAGCTGCCTCTCATAGTCAGTGTTTTTGTGGT
The DNA here is from genome assembly GCA_013400055.1 of Nycticryphes semicollaris. Classification (NCBI taxonomy): domain Eukaryota; kingdom Metazoa; phylum Chordata; class Aves; order Charadriiformes; family Rostratulidae; genus Nycticryphes; species Nycticryphes semicollaris. The sequence goes on from VXBJ01000589.1 coordinate 66,330, forward strand.
TTCTCCTTTGATCATAAGACACAATTAATAAACTTCCTATGTATTGTGTTGTTCATCCTACATTATTAAGAAGATTCAGGGATCTTGTGACACCATATCAAAAGCAGTTGGTTATTTCCATCTTACCAAGAATTATTATTGTTTTTTTCCTAATCAGAGTTGTTTGAAAGTAAAGTTCCAGTTGCTTCTGTTCTCCAGTGTACTGGATCTCAATTGAGAGTCTGTCTCTGCCTATTGCTTGCTCCTTAACTGGTAGTCATCACTGGACAGCATTGAGGCCAGAGGGGAAACAGTTACTTATAGTGTGGCTCTGAATCAAGCTCAATTTAGACAGACCATAAAATGGTCTTCCTGTGCATCAATACTGTTAGGGTTATTCAGATTTGATTATTATGCATACTATATCAAACAAAGTAAAAGAGAATACGATATCAGCTAGAAAGCTGACAATATTTTTTTTGCATTGTTTCAAAATATTTGGAGCTGCATGCTTTTTTTTGGATTTGGTTTCTTTAATACTGTGATTTTAAGTATGTATGCATGCATGTCAGCTTTCCATTGAAAGTAGCTTTATTTAAAATACGCTGCATGTTACAGAGGAACATACACATTCTTTTTCTATAACTTCTCTATCACTATATAATAATCCATTAAAATAATAAGGCATAGGTAGAATTCATTAATATTTACAGACTTTTTTTATGTTTAGGAAGAAGACTCAAGAAAAAAAAGCCTCTGTTAGATGCTGCTGATGGCACTAGGGAAAAAAAAGTTCAGAATTTATATAACATGTATGTAAGAGCTAGGCACTAGAGTGAAACTTTCCACTTGAAAGTTGCATCATCAAAAACACCCATAGGAGCAGATGATTAATGGCTGTTTACTAACTGATCTTCATAAAGCATCTCTATTCTTTACATGGATATCTTGACATGATCCACCCTAATAATTTGTTTATAAGTTCTGTCTGTTAGGACTTTGTATTACAACTGTGCATGAAGATGATTTTCAGAAAGAGAAATCTTAATTTCCTCCTCTACAGTTACTTGCCTGTTGAAGAAAATCCATGTTTTCAGGAAATGTTTGAAATATTTCTGTAGACCAAGGAAAAGCAAAGACATTTTTCTTTCAACTGACTGCAAAGTCATTAGCTTAACTTTCAGCATATCTCTTTTGAGAAAAAGAGTTAAGAAATTTATTATGTCATTATTCCCTCTTTTTCTGCTAAATATGCAAACATTATCACATATTCCTGTTAAAATTTTCCTCATGCACCTCAAAAGTATATAGGTCCTCTTATAAAGTAACCTGCACATATACATATCTTTTCTTTCTCTAACTGGGTTAAATCATTTTGGAACTGGTGAGAGCAATGACTGCCCATCACTGAGGGTGAAAGCAGGGGGTACAGCTTGTGGAAATGGTGATTAGCTTCAAAATGTAGAACGCTATCTGCTGGAGGTGTTTCTGTTTGTAAAAATAAGGACAAAAGCACAAAGGACACACACGGATAGAAATGCTGGATACAAATGCATGTGGACTTGAATAGTATCCTGAGAAAAGACCTTTGGGATAAGTGCTGGACAGAACATGTCTTGTAGTCTGAGCAAAGAAGTGGTCTCCAGATGTTTCATTCTTCTTATGTAGAAAGAAATAGGATTTTGTACATATATATTTTTGTAAATATAATAAGCATTAAAGACCTACCTACTTTTAGCAGCTTGTTCCCAAAACAAGAGCAATTGGCAGAACCAAACACAGATGACCCACCTGGATGTACACATAAGAACTCTTGAGGATAAATGTCACAAGTACCTTCAACCCAAAAACCAATGGCATGTTCAAGACCAAAACAGTAAACAAGGATCAAAGCTACAATCAAAATTCAGGAACTCCTGTTATTTTTATACTTGAGCAGGAAACTATAAAGGAATGGGAATTAAACTAATATTTGTCAGTTTTGGTGGGGCCTTATATTTATCAAATACTGAATCTGTAACCAGTGGAATGAGACTCTGTATTCCAGATTGTAAGGTTTCACATGGCAATGGTAAAATCTTATTTCTAGTTATGTAAACAAATTTATTGCTTTGTATGACAAATAAATTATTTTAGAAAGTCTGTCTCATATATGTATGAGTATTCTGGACATCCAGTTGGACTGATTTGAGCTGCAAGTCTGACACTCTAAAGCTGACACAGAAATTATGGATGCCTCTCAGATGCCTTGCTTCTCTTTAGGTGGCCTGACTTCATCAATGTTTTTTTGCTCCTTCAGAAAAAACAGGGATTGATAGGGATTTTGAAGCAAGTGCTCAGAAGTTAATAGAATATATTGGAACAGAGAAAAAAAATATTTCCAGTTAGAAACATGTGTTCAGGTCCGATAGCTGAAAAACAGGACAAGCCTACTGATTTCTTTGGGTATGCATTTCATCCTTGTGCTATTTAAGAGCACCATGGTGTATAACAGATTTGCACCAAAAAAAACCTCTTAGAGTTTGCTCCAATAAATCTTTCTGGAATAACATTCCTGAAGTTTAACCACATTTTATGAAACAAAGGCTATACCTGATATAAAAAAACCCAGTAATATTTTAGTAGAATTATTGTGTTGGTCTATCCTCAAACTACCTTCATCCAGAGTTTTCTGTCATGACTATTGATGAATGGACAATAAGGGCATAAAATTAGAGGTTCAAGGCTGAATTTTACTTGGGTCTTACCAACCCAGAGATCATAGCAGCACTGCTTCGCAGCAGGATAAAGAGGAGCCACCTCAGTATGGTAGAGGGAGATAGGCACAGAGCCTTCAGGGCATCCTCTGTATATTCAAAATGCGCTCATGTCTCTCTTTCTCTCCATCCCAAGACAGCTCCCTTATATCCTGCACCTGATCGAGTGGAAAAGTACCAGCTAGGGTTGCTGCATACATGGCTAGCGCATGCAGTGAGCCTCACCAGGCTCATGATTTGCCTTTGATAACCGTGGCTTCCCACACCATTGCACCCTGCTTTTTGTTGTTTTCTACCTTGAAGGTCAGATTCTCAAGGTTATTGAGAATCTGCTGTTGAGCACACTGCTCTTGTTAGTTGAGCAGCAAAAGCATCAAGTTCCCTGTTTTCTCTTGGCACATACCCTGGGTTTGGATTAACTAGTAAGTTCCCACCATGTCTCACCCACACCATCCTCTCTTATCCCTTACACTAGTTATTGTGGATCTTTTAAAAAAATGTAATATCAGAACAAAGAAGTTCAAGATGTATGTACTAAGAAATGTTGAATAGATGATGTGTTAAAATCATAGTGCATTGAGAAATAGAGAAATTAAATTTGTGAATCTTAAAGAATACTACAGCATGCGTTTCAATTTGCCAGTTAACTCCTGTGTCTATTTCAGCTCTGTAATCGATACTAACTTTTAGAAAATTTTATAAAGCAAGGTTAAGTGGAATAAAAGAATGTACTTTGATGACATTTCTTGTCCCATCTTTCCCTTAGTTCTTGCTCTATTTCCTCTCTGTCCTTTGTATCAAGCTCAATATTCTTTTCCCTTTATTCAGATCACCCCACCAGGCTACCCTAGGCTCTACATCTGATGTGTTTCATTGTGTTCTCCTTTTCCTGTGAAGTCAGGAACTTCTCCTCAATTTTTTTTTTTTTTTATGTTAATAAGTTCACTGTGGTTTTTAGGCACGGTTCTAGTTTTGTGGTTCACAGTTCTTAGCCAGCAGCTATTCTTGATACAAATACATCTGAAATAATTCTTCAGTTAAATGACCATAAAATAATACAATTAAATTTCATGGGATGATCAAGATGTGTAAAGGTGCAATTGTCCTTTCTGCATGGTTCCAAAAAACTTGAACAGCACTGATTCTTCTTCTGCACAGGAGATTTACGGTTTCCTATACAAGACACTAACACTATTAGCTTCTTCCTTTCAATCTGTTTAAATTTCACCAGTGCAGATAATCATACGATTTCTAAGGAAATAAAATTTGGTAAGAAAATGATTCTTTGTTAGAAAATAATAGTTCATTAATTGCATGCTATATTACTGTGAGAATACCTCAGCCCCAGAAACTGTCCCCACATCCAGTTCAAGGTTCAAAGTTTAGTATACCATATGAAAATAACTCCAAGTGGGGAATTCCCTCACCTCCTTAGCTACATATTTTTAGCTGATTAAATTTCACTTTCTTCAGCTCATGAGGATGTGCTGCATCAAGTAATGTGCTGGAAGAATGAATATATTTCTAGATGATGTACTACAACTGGAGAGTCACATGTGTTTACATTATAAGAGAGGTTTTAAGACACAGAGCAGCCCCTTAGTATGTCTTGTAAGGGATACTTTCAGCATAAACACTTCCCTGAAAACCACTGTCCCAAGTGTTATGCAGAGCCCTGGGGTTTTTTCCATCCCTTGACCCATGTGAAAGAAGCAGCTACTTACCAGATTAACAAATCAAAGTAACTCTATCTGGCATGTGAAGTCATGGAAAAGGAGAAAGGTCAAGGTACCATGCTAGAAATACATGAGGTAATTATGGGAAGAGAGTCAACACTGCATCTTACAATCAACACATGTAGTTTGCCAGGTTTTGCATTCTTGCCAGTGTCACAGCTCAGAGCTCATTTCACTGAGCAGCTGCAAAGTTTGGGAAGATTCCAGCTCACAGGAAATTCTAAATTTTTTGTTTGTTCATTTTGGGCTGATTCAGAACAAAAATAAATTTTTAAAATAAAAAATAAAAGCACAGTTTTCTGGAAACTGTAATGCTGGTTTTTAGCCATCTCTGTTTCATTAATTACTACATGGCAGCACAGTACACCAGTTGCTGACGTTATCAATTCGGCTTGAAAGTGGAATCTAAGTCCTGATGGGTATAAATGTCACTCTGAGAAAACACAGCCCAAATAAAATCATCCAAACATGAACTATCTAGGATTTCCACACAGTGTTCATAAATTTTAATAGGTATTTTCTCTTGCTGATTTGAAAAAAAAAATATTGTAGAATGCCAAAATGGAAAAAAAAAATCTTTGAAATAATGTTCCTAATCCACACCTACAAATTTAGCTTTGATGTAAATTAATTAAATATTTATAGGTAAAATAAAAACTTGTATTTGGCATAGATTCTTCAGCAATTTTGTCCAAGCTATACAGAAATGGAAGACTTTCTAGCATTTCATCTCCAAATTTTACAGGATTTGCACTGGGACTTATTTCTGTAATTCCATGCTTGAATAACTTTAGAAGAATAGAAATGCTCATGAACACTTCTCATGTACAGGTGAAATTCAGTGAGTTTCATCATAAATTTAAAGCAGCTTAGTTTACCTTTCTTCTGTGAACTCATTGGTGCTTGTAGCACATATGACCATGAAAAATATTTAAAGAAACATTATAGTTTCTTTGTAGTCCCAATTATAGTCCCAAGCAACCACAACGACCATTGCATTTTTGTAAGACATTGAAACTGTCAAGAGATTTTGACATGATCACAAGGGTTGAATGAGCCAGTCATTTTCAGCACAGCTCAGATGAACACCATTGAAGCAACATGTCTGAGGGTATGTCCTACAAGTAGGAAAGAGAATCACATAATCACAGAATGGCTGAGGTTGGACAACATCTCTGGAGATCATCTAGCCCAACCTTTTAGGGTCACCTACTGCAGGTTGATCAGGACCATTTCCAGTTGGTTTTGAATTATCTCCATGGACAGAGACTCCTCAGCCTCTTGGGAAAACCTGTATTTGGTCACATTGATAGATTACAATTTTTACTCATGTTTAAGTGGAATTTTCTATATATCAAGTTGTGCTTGTTGCCTCTTGTCTTATCATTGGCAACCTGTGAGGAGAGTTCTGTCTTCTTCACTCCTCCCTCAATTATGTATATTCATTGATAAGATTCTCCTGAGCCTTCTTTTCTCCATGATGTCAGGTGGTCCTGATTTATCAGTATTAAATACTTTAGCAGACATTTGCTGGACTCATTCCACTCTCTCAGACTGTCCGCTGTTCATAATTCTCTTGTACTGGAGAACTCAGAATTGGAGACAGCACTCCAGATGTGTTTCACCAGTGCTGAGCAGAGGTAAAGGATAACCTCCCTCAACCTGCAGGGAACTTTTTTCTTGTAGGTATCACAGTAGCATATGCTTCAAAGCTCAGTTTAGAAACCTCTACTATTTCCTTTATTGGAAAGCTGATCCTGTAGCTAAAGTTTCCAGTGCCAACTGATATATGGTATTTTCATTAACTGTAATAAGAATTCAGTGCCTAGGAAAAGTAGGACTAAAGACAATGCAACTAAACATGTAGTTGTTGGAGCCTGGGCAGACCTCGAAAACTCATGTTTGTAGATTTCAATTCTCCAAACTCTGCCTGCTAATATTCCTTTATTTTAGCTTTAAAAATAGGGGTTAGCTTTGAGCTCACATAAGTCTATAAAATTTAAATCGAATATTACTTTCATCCTTTTCTTCTCATCAAATAAATCTATTCTTTCCACAGTCAATGAGGCATAGGAAATTTGTTAAGCAGTTCTTCTGTTTTGACTGGAGGATGACCTCAGGCTATTCACAACACTAGAAAAGTAAGCACCAAGTTGTTGTAGGTCACATTTCAGCCATAATAGCATGGCTACTACTCACTCCTGAGATTGTCCTGGTTCCAGTCATCAGTGTGCATATGATCTCAATAATCTCCTGACTTGCTGTTGTTGAATCTAAATTGCTACATCACCAAGCACATCCCAGGCACAAGACAGAACTAACAGTAAGCAGAAGCAAGACATGAGTAGTTTTTCAAATTTCCAGTCAGTTATACTATCTTAAACTTGCCTGTGTGTATTAGAAATGCTTATATTATTAGACACAGGTTTGCATAGTTCAGCATTAAATAGCAGGTCAAGGTTGGGATGCAGAACCTGTCTCAGTTATGTTGAATGTGGCGACCATTTCAGCTTGTTGCATAATCAAGCAGATTTGCTCAAGCTGATGAAGGCTTTTTTTAATCTACATTTCAAAACATTAGATATTTCTTCTTCAATCCATTAGCTCTCAGGGTGCTGCCAAACTATACATAGTCTTTCCTAGGGAACACCTGGTTTCAAGTGTAGTTTGAGAGATGACTTTTCCCTGTACTATGGAATAGTAAATCTGAGGTTTGGACTTGTTTTGTTTTCAAATTGTCACTATCAATTATTAAACATAATGGTCAACATCTTTAATAGCGTCTATAAAGACATATAAACTTAAAGACACATAATTTAAAGACTTAAATTTGCTTATCACAACTAAAGAAAAAGACCTGGATAGTTGTATGAAACCATCAGCTTTGTGTTCAGTAGCAGCAAAGGAAGAAAACACAAAACATTAAGATTTTTAGGAGAAAAGAAAAAAAAAAAAAAGAAAACGTTATGCACCACTACTTTGTTTTAGCTCTTTCTGTAGCAAAATCTTGTACGTAGTTTTCTCTTTCTATCCCAAAAGTAAACTTAAGGAGTTACAGAAAAAAATTACACAGATGATCAATGTTTTGATCGATGCATTTTTCTGTAAAAAAAAATTATTAGAAGGTATTTTATGAAAGGTATACATGGAGAGGACACAAATGAAAAAAAAAATCAATAGGGTGTAGCTATTTATTCTCTAATGATATCCTAGGGAGCAGAGACATTGAAAAATAAATATTTAAAGGAACAAAGGGAGAGACTTTATTCACAGGACACTCGTGAACAACAAAACTCCTTGCTGCAGAAAAACAAAGCATATCTAAAAATTGTTTTAAAGAATTAGATTTAGCAACAACAACAAAAAAATACTCAAGTGCAACAAAATATCAGCTAAGCGTTATCATTGAATGCTGCATGCAAACACCAGCTCAGGAAACCCTTATTCTATAGCTTGATGGGTAATATGAGAATTATCATTGTTCCTGAATTCATTTCACAAGTTTCAAAAGAATAAGCCTCTGTTGGACACACAATAAAACAATGTGTCTAATTTTATGTTCCTGTGATAGTCAAAAAACCCTTCCTCCAGACTAACCCACCAATGACCATTGTCCTATCAAAATAGTCAAGTGAAACTTTTATGCGATATAGATTGACTATGATTTGTGCAGAAAAAGAGAAGAAAAATAAACTAAAAATAGCACATCACGATTCTGTTCAGATTTCAGACATGTTTTAGTGCTGTTTTTCCCCTTCTCACAAAATATTTTTTCTTAAGTTTAAATGATGCTTTACATACTTTATAGAAACGGGTGGGGGTTTTAATAGATAAACATTAACATTTCAAATACTAGCTTACCAACTATGTGTGATAGAACATATTTTGTAGCTTCTAGAAATGTCATTTATGAAAATGATGGATAAATTTTGTGGCAGGAACAAAAAGTAATGAAGTGAAAGTGTACGTGTTTTGTCACCACTGCTTGCACTTTGACAAACAAGCAGTGCAGAATACTGTAAGAAAAGATTCTTTCCCTTTTTCTGGTATCTGTTACATATATCGCATCCATAATTGTGAATTACTTGAATGTCAAATTCTCAAATCTGTGTTGCCAAAGATTTTGTCTTCAACCCTTTTTTTTTTCTTTTTTTTTTTCTTTCATTATTATGGTGAACTAAACCATGATTTTTCAAGCATGGGCTATTATATTTGTAATGCTAGACACAAACAACACATTTTACGCAAAGCCCAAAATTTGGGGTTTGATTATATAATTGAATACACCTGAATCATTTTTTTTTTTTTTTTCCTAGCTGACAGGCAAAGATCTTTGAGGCTTTCTCGGTTTTGGAAACCAAAGAATGAGCTTAGTAGTATTTCACTGACAAAGTACTGCCTTTCAGAGTGGGATATGTTTGGGACTTAATAAAAAAGATACAATTGAGCAGTACTTCGAATTTAGCGTTTAAACTTACTGTGAGCCTACCTAAACTCACTACTCCAAAACCTACTAGAATAGATTGCCTGGATAGTCCATGCCTCTCCATGAATGAAGCTTTTTAAGAATATATGAAAAGAAATTATCTAGAATTATTCTCACGTTATTATAAAGGGAGGCGCTGCATAACAAAGTAGAATCCCTTCCAAACTTGTTTTTGTATGAAATATTCTTTTGTCTGTGTTTTGCTGAGGTCCATGAGTATCCTTTTGTGAGACCCAAACAAATAATAGTGAAATCATTCCCCACATTTACAGCTTTCATCAGAAATGCATAAAACATTACTACTTCCTCTGAAACATCTAATAAATTAACTGTGACATAAAAAGTATAGTGGGAAATAAATTCTTGGCTGAAATTTGAAAAAATTGTACCATGATTGTAGTATTTTTTCTATGTGTCGGTGTGAGTTTCCCACAATGAAAAAGTTAGCCAAATCACACTAATTATGTTGGATAACTTGGTGTGTGAATCACATTGTTGAACATTCTTGTTTGGATTCTCCCTTATTCATTTCAGTGATTCTTTTTTTCAGAATAACCACAAATTCTACAATGTGAAACAAAATATGCCATTACAGATCTGCATGATCTGCTCTGGATTTAAATACTTACAGCAAAAAGCAGAAATAAGACCTTTTTTTGTTGTTTGGTTGGTTGGTTTCTCTAATGAATGTAGGGGTTTTTCTTTTCCCAATGTATATTGCACCAGTATGGTCCGTTTTATTTAATGTATTCTAATATTATCACTGATAAGAAAGAAAATAAACAATTGTAATTTAGTTTAATTGCATTCCCATTTTAGACCACACTCAAATAATTTCAATAATTTTTTTGTGTTGTTTTCTGGAAATCAAATATTAAAAAGAGAAAAACACAACATAAAACCATAAGAAATAATATACTAGAGAAGAATCATAGTTAAGTAGTCTAGTTGTATGTTTATTCAATATACTACTTTAATAGTACTTTAAACCTTAAAAAGCTAAATTAAAAATATTAGTACCTTCTCAAGATTTGCAAAATTACTACTTTTCTAACATTTTAATGCAAGAACAGTTGAATCAGGAATTTATCTTATCTCAGACAAAAATTTTCAATACTGTTAGACTTCTAAAGTCTGATTAGACATTTTGTGAAAGGCAAAAGAATAGCAAAAATCCTGTTTTATTTTATAAATTGTATATTTATTGTCTTTTATTTCCCCTGAGAGTACTCTTTTGTTCATACTTTACAAGAACAAATACCCAATTTGCCTCTTTATATTTTTATTATATTGTGCATCAGCACTGTTATGTCCCAATTTATACATAAAATAAACAAGCCCCGGTTTTTGTGAGTCAGAATTAGTAACATTAAAATGCCACTTGTCTTTATTTTAAAATGCCATAGAACTACTTCTATATACCAGTTGAGGACAACTTAGATATGCTTTAATACAATGTCACTTTTTTTTTCCCTTGTCTTAAAACAGTTTTCGATTACCATATGGTGCTACAACACAGAATGCAGTAAATTGGGTAAAGAGCCATCAAAAAAAAATCAACTCTGAAACTGAATATTTAACATGATGAACATAATTGGTGGAAGTTAATTGAAGCAGTATTCCTATCTTAGCTTGTTAGCAGGATATTCTTGTTTAGAATTTTGATAGTATTTCAAATTCTGGGTAAAAAAGCATTTGCACTAGATGTCTTTTTACCCAGTGGGAAAACAGCCCCACTTTTTGCCTTTAAATGGGCAGATTTGTGTTAGTATATGCTTTTCCCAAAAAAAAATCCAAACCCAGAAACACTGATAAAACCCCTCAAGCATTCACATTTTAAGTGCACTACAATAAAGAGTACAAGTTCTCTTTTTTTCATTTGTCAAATGCAAGCATATTTTAGTTTCTTATTGTGCTTGCAGTAAACAATAATTGATGAACACCAGAAGGGCTTTCTGGGGCATATTACACATTTGACAAAGTCTAAGTAGAAGAAGAAGTAACCACAAAGGATATTGATTTTCTATGAAAGATCAAGACTGATATTTCTTCATTTGAAGGTTTTGCTTTTCCACTGAATATCACAAAGAAAATCCACTGTATAAAGAAAGAACATAAGAAAACATTTTATCATAGAAAAAATTATTTCAGTACTCAATCACTTCATGTGCCATCCTACTGGTATAATGGGAAGAAACCCTTTATGTACTCCAAAAAAGACCATTTCATTCAAAAAATTAAGCCATTTCATATGTATAAAAATATTAATCTGTTCTCTGCTGCACATCCTTTCTCTTGTATTTGGGTTGACAACCAAGAAGATGCTTCCAAAGTGTCCAGAAGTATTTGTTTTCCTTTAATGAAGCAAACATCAGAATTCGCTAGAACGTCTGTGTTGAATGGCAATTTTAATTTAACACCTTTAGTGCTTACCACAGAGATGTACTTTTTCCTAATAAAGGTTTCACAGGTGAGCTAGAATGTCAGTGGAAAGAGAAATAACAAGACTCTCACACATAATGACTAGGGTACAAAGATATGGATCAAGTTCTTATCCTGCTCAATTCAAAACAATTCAACCATTCAGTCACAAGTGGTCTCACGAGCATTCAGCCCACAATGAAAATGCTGGGCTTCTCCTGGACATCAATATGATATTGTGCTCCACAAAAACTTCCAATGTCCTTCCAGTGGAGAACAAAAGCAAATTTCAGAATCTTAGAAGTTACCATGGAACAGAATAATAATCCTGCCATCAGATGTACAGGGAGCAGATTTTCAAAGTCCAAAAAGTGGGATGTCTTACAAACCACTTCCTACATGGACCTGTTGGAACGGGTCCAGCAGAGGGCCACAAAGATGATCACAGGGTTGGAGCACCTCTCCTATGAGGACAGGCTGAGAGTTTGGGTTGCTCAGCCTGGAGGCTCTGGGGAGACAGTATAGCAGTCTTCCAGTGCCTAAAAGGTGCCTACACGAGATAAGGAGGGACTCTGTTATGGAGTGTAGCAATAGGACAAGGAGTAATACTTTTAATCTGAAAGAAAGGAGATTTAGATTAGATATTAGGAAGACATTCTTTGCTGTGAGCAGTGGTTAGGCACTGGACCCAATTGCCCAGAGAAGATGTGGATGCCCCATCCCTGGAAATGTTCAAGACCAGGGTGGACAGGACTTTTTGTCCCTGCCCATGGCCACGGGGTTGGAATTCAATGATCTTTAAGGTCCCTTCCAACCCAAACCATTCTATGATTCCTCTTATAGTAATGAAATACTTAAGTGCTTGTCATCTGGCTCTTTTCTTTGAGTTGGTTAAGGAAATCTCTTTCAGAGCAGCAAAGGTTCAACATTTTTCATGCCTGGAAGGAACAATTAGCATTTGATTATGGTGATGCAGCTCACTGCAGAATTTCTGATTTGGGCATTCAGCAAACAAAAGGAAAAACTAGACTAGGGAGAGGCATGGTGGTCTCCATACCCTCTGTTTTCTTCACTGCAGAATTTCTGATTTGGGCATTCAGCAAACAAAAGGAAAAACTAGACTAGGGAGAGGCATGGTGGTCTCCATACCCTCTGTTTTCTTCTTCCCTGTGTCTGAGAAACCCATACGCAACAGTAACACAGGAAAAAGCTAGAAAAGGAAACATGATAGAGCTTCTGATGCTGGTGAAGAACTTAGACTTGTTACTTGAGGAGGTGTTGTCATGGACAATCCCCACAGCTAAGTTTTAGGAAAGTAAAATCAGATGGGAAGAAATAGAAAACTGGGATAATTTTTATAGTCTTTACTTATTATGACCTCATTAAAAAAAAAAAAATCTGTAAGAAAAGCAGTACCTAGAGCACCTATTCCAATTAATAAAGCTTCATATTAAATAAATTGATTGGCTATGGTAAAGAGTCACTTCTAAGTAGTCAAAGGGAATCATATGAATTCTTTTGTACCTGGCAAAACAAAGCATTATTTAAGACAAATCTGAATGGTACCATAGCACACTGAGTTGTTATCTAGCTAATGCTTTAAATGAGGAGAGTGATTTTGAAGTGAATCTCCAAATCTTCCCCACTTACTGGGTTTGAAGAGCTTATCACCCAGTCTTAAAACACATGGACTGGATTCTTTTTAGATTAAACTTATCTACTCAGTCTAGCAGTGTACTTCTAGCCACTGAGGGGAATTCAGTCCATAAAGCTGGACTAGGGCTAGTGTAAGCAGGACTACTACAACCTATGTATACCATGAATGTCAGGTACCCAGTCCCAAATATTTCACTCAGCAAATCAATTTCCACTGCACAGCTCAACTTACTACTGCAGATATAGTCAGAGGCATTAATTCCTTATTTTCATGTCTGTCTTAATGCAGCATCCTTTCCACAGCTTAAACCTCCATTGATTACAATTCTGTTATGCTAATATTCATTATAAAGTCATCTAAAGTATTTCTATACATAGCAAAAGTAACATTGTGAAACCCAAGAGTTGGGGAAACCAGTTTGCAAGCTAAACCTTGCCCTCTGTCTGTTGCTCTGTCATGAATTCTCTCAACAGCATTTGATGTATCATTTTGACATATTGCATTTTTCATAAAACCAAAAACCTTTTAATAAACCTTATTATAGTACAACTCCTGCATCATTTATTTTTTAATTAATAGACAAATATGCAATCTGTATGAGTTTTAGGGTATACATTTATCTGAAACTAGCAAAAAAAAAGGAATAAAAAGAAAAATGCCTTTAAAAAGCCATGCGCTAACTTGTTTTAAGAACTGGAGAACATATTGCAGTTTATGCTGGTATAATGTTTACAGGCTTTTCTGTAAAACTCAATAGCTTATGCTGAGTGCTTATAAGGATTTTCAAATTTATGTTCAGCAATATAAATGAAATATCTCCAATTTTGTCTTTAACAATTTTTTTACACAGGTTCTATATGTAAGTCTATGATGTACACGTACAGTTTTGAATAAACATAGAACATTAATTGCTTAAAATACTGAGTTATTTTTATGCAAGGCATTTTGAAAAAGTGCATAATGTAAGGTACAAAAATAATTACAAAACAATGCTGTATTTATTCCACCTCAGGGATTACATTATTTGAGAGAAAAAAAATTGACAAAATTATTATTATTTTTCTACCTTTTCTGTGTAAGTGCTAAAAGGTTAAGTACATTTTTTAAAAGCAGTTTCTATCTCAGACTTTTCTTGGACAATTATGAATCTGAATTTAATTTTATTTAAAATTTAACAAGCCACATAGGCAGAAGTCAACTTTGTGACCTTTCACTGTTGTAACAGCTAGCTTCAGTACTTGATTTTCATCATTTATTAATATTACACTGACTTAACCTATGAGCACATCTCAATACTCATTCCATATGCACACAAGTGAGATAAGGTGCTTTGAGTCACCATCCCTAGAGATATTTAAAGCATGTGCAGAAGTGATGCTTAGGGGCAGGGTTTAGTGTTAGGTTAACAGTTGGACTTGTTTGTCTAAATGATTCTATGATTTGATGAGCAAGCTCACCTCATAATAAGAAAGAAAAGGAAGGGCATCCGTGAAGTTGTCAAGATTTCTAGAACCATTACACTACTTCATTTAAGAACACAGAGATTTCAAAGTTTATGCAAGAGAGCCAGAAAAATCTAAGGGTATTGCACCTAACTTACTGTGAAAACTTATTTTGATGTTGCTGATATCACATTTACTTATCCCCATTGAGTGCAGAGGTATACCACTATGTAACCATGTACATCTACAATAAAGCAATTGTGCTGATTCTCAGTGAGCCTCTTTCTTAAGGCTGCTTCTACATGTGGAAAGTACAAAGACAAACTTATCTTTGCCTGTAAGTGTTGTAGTTCTACAAGCAGTAATACCAAAAATCCCCACATCTCTTAGAATGATAAAATTTAAGTGAAACAAAAAATCTTGGATGTATTTCCCCAAGATCAAGAGTTATTCACACTTGATATCAACATCCAGAAATGCACTGTGTGTTTACCTGGCTTTAAAGCACATAATGTTAAGCTATGTATGAAGGACTGGTACCATCACTGGAGATAGCTGGGCTAAAAAGAATCTCATTTGAAATGTCAAAAAACTGAGTATGATTTCACAGAATTCTAGTGTCAGACACTAGGAAAAGAAATTGACCTGAACCTGTATTTCTTCTACTACAAAACTGACAAGAGGTTCTTAGAGTAGCCTAGAAATGGATGATATTGCATTTTAGCTTAGGTAGACTATATCTCACAAGCAACTGAGCAGTTTGACAACAGAACCTCCAAAATAATAAACAAACTTACAATTACTCATATCCCAATATGCAATTTGAAAACAAAGAAAAATCTGCATGTCCAATACTCACAATTTGAAGGACTGTAAATTTGAAATACACCAACTGGATATAAAGTCCATAAAGTAAGTGAATAGTAAGATTCACAAGTCTAGCAGCTAAATTTGTGCAAAGCAGAGCCATTTACTTGAACTCACCGGGTTTATGACAACTTGCATTAGATGCTATCTTTGCTATATTTGATCATTATTGCTGAGATTGAGAATGGATTTTTTTTTTCCACAAGACAGGTCTGAAGGCTACAGTGCATTGATCTTACCTTTCCCCTTTTTATGTATTATGGATATAAAATCCAGCATCATAGCTGGTGAAAGTTCTTTTTAAGTCAAGTACTTCACTGAAAGTCTCATCCTGTTCAAGAATGAGTAATAGTTTATTTTGACTTCATATTCTAGTAAACATGCATCAAGCAACTTATGTGTTGGAATAATTTTTATGCTCCTCTCAGTGTAACACCTCCATCTACAGCTACTGGAGCTTTAAGACATAGTAAATGAAAATAAGTACATTTCTGCAGAATTATGGACTGTTACTATAACTCTGTGTACTGTGGCTCATTATGTTGGGTTTTTAATGTTAATAACTACTTACATACTCCTTGTTTTTCTTTCCCCACATCTGAAACATAAGAATTAGCAGAAATATTAGAAACCTCATATTCTCTCTCTATTGCTCAGCTGGTAAATTTTTTCTGCATATTAAAGTGTACAGTATCATAAGCATTTGTTAATTTTCTATATAATCATTGTCCTCCGAGCACCTATGAATTGTAAAATCATAGACTGGTGATACAATTCTAGTTCCAAAATCTCAAGAGATCAACTGGTTCAACTCTAAGACTCAAAGCTCACCCTGAGTTTAAAGATCCCATTTTGAAATTATTTCTATTTCTCAGTATTACTTAGTATTTTGATATGTATACGTTCATACTGGGCATTGAAATGTTTTGCTAAATAATAATATTCTTATAATGTATCTGTAACAAGAAGATACGCTTTTTCTTAATGATTATTTAACTTTTTATCAATATTCATACAGATAAATATGGCAAGATCCTTTGTCCATATCATTGAGAGTAATATCAAAGCAGACCAAACCATTCTATCATTCAGAAACCAAGGTAGAGAGAGCTACAAGGACAAAGCAGAAGATAGGTGCCGGTGAGTAAAGAAGAAAATTTCTGTGTGGATCAGCAGAGCATAGGAGACTTTGTTTGTTTATTTTTTAACATGTTAGAAGATATTGGTTTCAAATTGAGTAAATCCTTCTTAGTTCATGGGTCATTGACTGAGTAGATTGTAACAGCTCCTTTAGAGCCATTATGGTATGTCATTTCAATCCAGCCATTGAAAGTGTGTATTCAGCCCCTCTGTTCCAGCTCCACATAAAATGTCATTGAAATCATTGCTCTGTGTGCTCAGCATATTGTTTTTAAACCTAATAGGTATTTTTTTTTTAAATACCATAAGCACTTAGGCCACATTGTAAGTGAACTGTTAAAAATGTATGCCTTAAAAGCAAAAGTAATTATATAATTGCAAAAAAAAAACCCTAGAAGTCAAAAAAATTATGCAGAAACAATCTTTACTTGTTATTTAAATTAAAAAAGATAATTACCAAAGTCTAAACACCTTCTCAGAATAGAGCACTTTGCCAAGCTACATGGGTATGGAGCCATTAGCATGCTGATCATGCCATAGCTCTGACCTGTTTGTTAAACCTGCAAATAAAGTCATGATCAAATTCAACAGAGGAAGCTTAAAGTACATGACAGAGACCTCAGAGTTGTTGAGCACTTGAGAAATCTTAAAAAAAGGAACTGAACCATGCAAAGCAATTCCGTCTTTGCCTTTTAGGTGTAGTAGATGCATTATCAGTCTTCAAGGTGAAAAACAGTGGACAAAAATAACTATTAATGCTAAAAGCCAGATGCTTTTCTGCTGTCAAGCAGATCAGTGGAGCTATAGTTGTTTACACTTGCTGAAAAGACAGCCCCTTAACTTCCTCTTTCATCTGAAGGTGCTCTTTGACATAATGCTATATATTGATATGCTATAACAAAGCATTAAATAATATTTAATAGGATAAGATGACAACAAACACCATGAAAGGCAACAACACTCATTATCTTTTCAAAAAACAAAAATTACAGCATAGATCAACATTTTACACTAACAATCCAATACATTATTTAAATCTTCCAATATTTCGGTTAGAAATAATGTCCCATTTGCAAGCAGTGAAGACTGTCCTCCAAAGAAGATAATTCAGTCTAACTAGGGAAACAATATGTGTAGAGTCTATTGCATATAATGCTAATTTCAAATTTCTCTTCTAAAACATCTATCTCGGGGAACCTTTCTGCGGTCCGAGTTATGTCACTGAATACCAAATTTCCTGTTATGACAGAAAAATCAATTACAGTCCAGAATTTACATAAATATTTCCAAGTTTTAGCATATGATATTTTAGGATCCTTTCATGGAAACTGAATTAAAATACTTTTTTCTCTCTTAATAAAAATTAAAAGAAGCAAAGAGCATAAATACCAGAAAATATGTGGTAATTATGGTCTGGCCTGCATGTGTTGATTTTTTCAGCTGCAGGTGATTCTGATGTCTAACTGACAAAATTATCCAGTACCAAAAGAGACTATAAAATATTTTTTTATTCTGTGAATAAATGTTTTCTTATAAATTCTGACAGCAAATGACATAAAGTGTTGTCTTTGATGAGGCCAAAATAGAGATTTAGGGAAAAAAATCCAATTTCAAATTTTACAGCTTCTGAAAAACAAAGCACCTCAACCAAAACACAATTCAAATTCAACTTTGAAATAGTTCATATTTTCCATTAGCTCCTTCCTCTTTATATAACCGTAAGGATTGGACTTGTGATGTGTTTTTAAGCTGTTGTATTTAAAAATTAATCATGTTTTTTTCTACTGATTACAGAAAAAAAAACTCCTAAAAGAATACAGCCTGAGACAGAAAAAAAGCAACAGGCAATAAGTAGTGTAGGAGCTGTCTGCTTCCTCTCTTCCACCTGAACTTCTATTCTAGCCCCTGCAGCCTTGCACTGAACAAAGGCAACCCCATTAGATTCATATTCAAAAAGGTTAACAGTGTACAAAATATTATGCTCTCAGAAAAAAAAAAAGTAGGTCTTTTACTTGTCTAGAATTTAGAACAACATTATAAATGTTGTCTCCTTTTCTGAAGCTGTTACAGATACAAAGTCCAATATTCCTTTGAGACTACGGCATTATTTCTGCTAGATCTTAGAGCAGAAGCCCAGAGTCATTCATCATCTCTCAATATGACATCAGTCTGACCAACAAGTCACTTAGCAAAATCTCCCAGTTAGTTGACAGTATTATATACAAAGAGAGCAGCAAATCCCTGGGGGGAAACAGATCCTTTCCTCCCCCTTTTCTTTTGTCTAAGGAGCATAAATTGCCTGGAAAACAGTTTTTAGGCATCTGTAATTGAATGTGAGATGAACTTCCACAAGCTTTAATGGGGAGTAATATTACTGCCCAAGTAGCAAAAGTTACTGTGCCTCTCCATGTCCCGGATTATTTCATTAATATTAACCAAGGTTTCCAACTGTCTCCAGGCAACATGCTGTAACAGGGAGGAAAGATGCAAATAACTCTCCTAGTCGCACAACTAATCGCTAGAATGTGCAGGAATAACAAGTGTACGGAAACAATGTCTGTCAGGTAAGAGAAGTAGGTCTTTTCCATAGGAAAAAAGAGCTTTTGTTACTATAGCTACATATAAATCTTATTGCATAGTACTTTAACATTAAAAGCGTAATTTTCTTTTGTTGCCTTTGGCATTTATAGGAAGAAAAAAAATATCCAAATAACAAGAAATTACTAATATTGCAAACTTTGCATTAGAGAGTAATAATAAGAAAATTCTCTGTCAAAGTAGTCTGTTCAATGATTAACATAATTTAATATCACAAGTAAATATGAATGTAAATATAATACAAATTAAAGAAGACAGGAAGTGCCATGAAGACCATTTTGAAGGGCAGGCAAGTGAGCTCTCAAGGGCAGTGGAAGACCTTAATTTGTAAAGTAGTGGTGAAAGTTGTTCAACATTGAGACCTCATAAGATTGTGAGGATTCAAATATAGACTGGTGGCATATCTGATTCATGTCAACTTTTGACTACCTCCATATTAATCCTTGTGTGTAACAAAGTGGATCTAGAGACTCAGAGTAGTTTATTAGTAATTTTATATGCATACTTCTTTAAAGTTTTCTCTTTCTTTTATCATCTTACCTAAAACAGGTGTTTGCTTTTAGATAACAATATGACTGCTAATCCCTTTTTTGTGAAAACACTTAATATTTTATCATTTTCAATCAACATATTTGATGTTATTGGTGACCAATCATCATATGTTTGCAATAAAAAGACTCAACATGACAGCTTAAGTGTATCTATCCATAGCATATGGCTATATGCAAAATATGTATTATTTGTATAATGAATGTGTGCTTACATTGCCAAAATCTGAGTATGATAGACTAATGTTTTTTCCGTTCTAGTCATAGAGGGCTGATTGGCTTTGGTACCACTATCTAATTACTTACACTACTTCAGAAAACTTCAAAAAGCTGTCTGGAGTCTCATACATAAGAATTTTAAAAATTATTTTATTTTACCTAATTTTCTTCCTTGGAGGAAGGAAGAAGTGACCCTGCACAGATCAGGACAATGCCTGACCCACAGGATATTTCCAAGCACAGAGTCCATTTCTTCATCCATAAATTAAAACACAACCATCTTCCACCAGTTCCGAGTGACTGTCCAAGTACAAAAAAACCAGCAGGTGTTTTTTTCAAAATAATTTTGTTACAGCAGGCTTTTTTTTTCCTTTTCCCTAGCTTAATACAATTGATGCCATTATGAGAAGTCAAAAGGTTTGCATTTTTTCCTGCAGTCATTTGTCTTTTTAAATTATTATGAAGTTTGGCAATACTTCATAGAATTGGGTAACAAACTACTCTGTATTCTTAACCACAGAATCACAGATTTGTTATGGCTGGAAAGGACCTCTGAGATCACCGAGTACAACCATACACAAAAATGCAACCCACTCCCCACAGTCTCGGCCACTAGAGCATGCCCTGAAGTGCCACATCGACATGTGTCTTAAATACCTCCGGTGATGCTGACTCAACCACCTCCCTGGGCAGGGTGTTCCATTGCCTTGCCACTCTTTCAGTAAGGTAATTCTTCCTAATATCTAATCTAAACCTCCCCTACTGCGATTTTATGCCATTTCCCCTGGTCCTGTCATTATTCGCTTGGGAGAAGAGGCCAAAACCCACTTCTCTACAACCTTCTTTCAGGTAGTTGTAGACACCAATGAGATCTCCCCTCAGCCTTCTCTTCTCCAGTTAAACATACCCAGATGTCCACAATGCCCATCTTCCAGGAAAATGGGCTAGATTTGGGAATAAGGAGGAAAGGAAAGGTTTTAATAACAAAAAGTTCTTCAAAATGGGTTATCAGATATGTTAGATACATTGCCAGTTACTGTGGGGCCACAGTATAAAACTAAAAGAGTCTTGGCTACAGCAGGAGCATCAGGAGGTTGTTGTTAATTTTACATCTCATCCAGGGACTGTTGTGTGTTTGCTACTGCTGTGACTGCCTGCCAATTTCCCTTTGATCCTCTGATTCCTACTCCCTTCTGAACACCCTTCACTTCCTTTTCTTCATCCTGTCCTAGCTACATTTTCAGCATTGCATCTCCCAGTCAATTTCTAGGGGCTCCCTGGCAGCATACCTCCCCCGCACAATTACTCCTCCATTCCTGAGTTGACTATGTCTGAAAACATCCTTCTTGGAATATATGTAATAAAATAATTTGTTAAAGCCCAGACACATACACATTAGAAAGGATAAATATATGAGCAATAAAGACCATCATTTTTACCCTAACGCTAAACACATTAGTAATTTGATCACTGCAATGCTGTTGTAATCCCTAACCTCTAGGATCTTCCCTCAGCATCTGAATCACCAGCTTTGGGTCAGGTGCAGAGATATGAAGTACCTAAAAATGCATCTAGAAAAAAAACCACTGTGCTAATTTGGAAGCCATCAGTAAGGAAAAGTGTAATGCAAAATCCTT
Organism: Nycticryphes semicollaris; assembly: GCA_013400055.1. Lineage (NCBI taxonomy): Eukaryota > Metazoa > Chordata > Aves > Charadriiformes > Rostratulidae > Nycticryphes > Nycticryphes semicollaris. The sequence continues at coordinate 87,816 of VXBJ01000589.1, forward strand.
TCCTCTCTGTGCTGTAGGGGACTATTCTTTCAAAGATAGGCTCCCCTCTGCCATCAGTGGTACCTCTTTCTTCCTCCCCCTACATTTTTAACAAAGAACCAAGCAAACAGATTGCAAGGGTCATTCTTTTCAAGAGCCTTTTACCTGGGGATGAAATTGGAGGATTGGGATACTAACTTCTTTTCCACATGGCTCAGTGTGATAAAACTTGTCCCCTATACTCTCTTCTTTCTGCAAGGCAAAGCAGCTCTGATAGGAAGGCCTGAAAATATTGCCATTTCCTGAGCACTCTGTAATCTGGTAGCTGAACTACTCTCTAGAGGCCTAAGAAATATATATTTTCTTGCATATAAGTTTTCAACAATTTACTTCTTTTTCCCTTGTCCTTTCATTCAGGGTTGAGTATTTCCTCCTCTATGATCAAGCTAGCCTCCTTGCCCTGTTACATCCCACAAAATCTTCAGTCTATTCTAAACCTAAGATGAAACTGTTTCTTCAACACCCTTAATAGCTTTTAATCTATTTTTTATTATTAAAACGCATAATTGTAATAATTATTTTTTTCTTGTAAAGTATCATGAGATGCATTTTTATGTAATGCTATTCAAAATAAAATTGTATTGTGCTAAAGAACAGACCTATTTTATTCTTTAATAATTATTTGATCTAGCCTTGATTTACTGAGTCACTTATTCCTGGTGATTTAAGGGATGCTGTAAAAATAAAACTCATATAAACTCAGATCCTCAGCTAATGTAATCAGCAAAGTTCCAATGCAATCAATGGAGGTCTGCCAATTCACACTAGTTCTGTCCTAGAGTAGTTTTTAAAAATCTCTCCTCATCTATGTTTCAAATGACATTCCAGATGCCAAAGAATTTCTTATAATCTATATTGCTTGTCACAATATAGAGGGTTTTTTTTCCATTTCATCATACTTCGACATGTAAATCAGATTGGTTTATTTCTAAAAGCTTTCCAGTTCTATCTCTGATATACTACTACAAGTTTGAAATGTTTTCACTGTAACTCTGCAGGGAAATGTAATAAAAATGAAGCTATATGTTTTGCAAGTTTTATGGAAACAATTTTGTCAAATTGTAGTCACTAAAATCTTCCTTATTAATGTAATATAGCAATCATTCGCAAACACTGTAACAAGAATATAAAATAATATATACCTATGATAACCTACATTTTTGAGTGAATGGATGAATTTAGATCCCTCCATTTTCAGACATTCAGGTTGAGAAATCATGGAGACACTTGACTCAGCAAGATTCTGAAAAGAGACATAAATTGTGCATGCAAAGAGAGAGTCTCAGGGTGAGAAAAATACAGTGAGAAAGCCCTTCTGTGTATGAAAACCAAGGTAGGTACCATTTGAAATTTTTTCACTCAAGCTAATTTTACATTTTTTTATAAATGCTATTTATTAATATATTAAGGTGAAGGTTAATTGATGATACTATTTTGACAATTTCTTTTAATTGGTTAACATCAAATGTAAAAAGCTGGTAAAAATCTCAGTAGGGCATTTTTCTAGTACAAAAAAACCCCAGTAGACAGCAGAATCATGCATGCACTTAGTAGCTGCTGGTCTTGCAAACTCTGTAGTTTGAAAAAAAATATTTTAACTTTTCATATTATCTTTCTAGCATATTAATGCATTTGACAGTGTTATTAAATTTAAGACTTCAAGCAATCCTAATGATAAAGAAACTGAGTGAACCTCTAACATGGTAAATTTCAGGAACTAGTAGGTATTAATGGCTGAGCTAGTCACTCCAGTGTCCCTTTAGAGTAAAAGGAGAAAAACAGCTACTTCTGGCATGCACTTCACCTACTCAAATGCAGACTCTAAAATGGATCTAAAATTTCCATTCACTATAAAAGACCCTGGGGTGACTAGCTCAGCTGTTAAAATCTAACAGTAAATATCTAGAGCAAATTCAAAATTAAAACATTTATATTTAGGTGTCTACATTAAAGTATCTACAGATAATTGTGATGTCAAGGATTACATTGTAGACAAAGGAGAGCTAGTAATGCAGTTGATGGATTCAAGAGAGTAATATGGTGTTTACTTTAGGATCACTTTTACAGTGAGCCGAACTGTTCTCCACACTCTACCAGCTACATTATACTGTCTGATATGGGAGCTTAGTTAACTAATTTTATAACTACCCACCATCACACAGGTTACATCACTTACATATACATTACTTTATCGCTGATTGAATCTTGCATCTTGGAATAATGCTCAGTTACCTAAAGATGGATGTCTTGTGCCATTAAAGCACCCTGGAATATACATGCTTCTGCTGCTCGGCTGCAAGATGCAACAGAAGGGTCTGTGGGGACCTGTGCCTTCTGGGAGCTGCAGCTGGAAGTCAAAGAGACACTCAGTGGCATCTCAAATGACATCAGACATCTGTGTTTAGGCAAACACTTTTAGCCTTTTGCTTAATCACATGGTGAATCACTATATGTTATTGATCCCCATGTATTGTTGGACGACTGTACTAAAGAATGACAATCCCACTTTTGAAAGCAATTTTTATGGTATCCCTGCTGAGGAATCTGAGTCTCAGTGAATCTAGCCTAGGCTCTGGAAAGGGTTGAGCTGTATGTCTCACAACCAACCTTCAGTATTATGAAAATGGTTTTATGTAAATATACACACACACATATTTTCATAAATTTTCAGTGTGGCTAAGTTTCTGCTGTTTCAGTACAGAAGACAGAAAGAGTGAATGAATGATTGTAAAAGAGCTGTGTGAAGCAGCCACATACATGTAAAACCCAGCAGATGAGGATGGGGTTTATTCTAATGTATATCATAACACATTATTTCCAAATTTGAAGGGGTTTATATCTCATCAACCAAGTCAAATATATTTTAGCTCCTTGACTTATAGAGAGGCAGATAATTATCATTTCTAGAAGGAAACAATAACAGAAAATCAAATAAAAGCTCACACTGCTCGGATATTTCAGAATTTAATTTTCATAGTAAACTGGCATAGCTAGTTATTGTCCTGCAGAAATAAAATGTCCAGCTGTATTAGTTTCTGGACAGGAACTTTTCATTCTACATTCTGTTTCTGTCTTTTCCTGAAGTGTTGAACAAACATTAACAAATTTGCGAAGATCTTAAGCTTATTTTGTACACTAGCATAACTTCTAGAGCAATCCTGATGTATGCGTACTTATATATGTGTATATGTACAAAAAATATAGACAAAGTTACTTAGCTTACAACTGAGTTATTAGTTTACACCTAAAGACTCTGTATGACGGCATTTAAAACTGTGATCCATAAAAAATTAATTTAGTAAATATAAAGTTATTAATCTAGTGGGCAGTAGGAAGACTATTTTGAGGGTAGATAAACACCCTGGTGCTCAAATTTTAGCATCTAGCTTCTCAGTTTGGCATAAACTTAGGAGTGTATAGTTAAATGCCATAAAAATTCTCCCTTCTAGGGAAAAGTGAATACTGCACAACCAGTTTAGTTCTATAGATCACCTGAGTGAAGATTTTAAAAGTCTAAATTTTGAATTTAGAAGCTCGGTTTGCACCACATAGGTAGCTCCATTTCTCTTCCCTCTTTTGCTGTTAAAAATGTAAAATCTGTTGTTTAGTCAATATTTTTTATGTTGATATATATTATCATAGTAACTGATAACCATAAGAGCTGCATTTATCTCTGGTAGTGCTCTAGGCTTAGTTCAAAGTGACCCCAAGGGTGACTGCAGTCTGAAATGACAAAACAATGTTATCAAAAAAATAAGTGTCTACTAACTTTTAATTAATCTGATTAAAATAAACCACCTAAAAGATACATCTGGGAGCAGCATTAATACAAAATTAGTTTAGTCAGATCAGTTCTTTTGCAATGCATACAAAATGGGTTCATCATGACAGGACACTTGTTACCAAAATATTTCTGAACCTGATTAAATATATCAAGTAAATAAACAAAGTCATCTGTAGTCTAACGGGTAATTTAAGTTTTATCACTTAAAGAATAAAACATAAAGAGCAAAGGACCATTGTCTACTTTCAGTGATACCAGAATAAAACTGCAGTAGTTACATCAGCTTTACAGGTGCTATAAATCTATTACACTAAGATTACACTCTTCATTTTCCTGTCACAACATTGCAAGCAACACTTTAGTGTATATGCTGTTGGAGCACTGAGGCATTCCATTGGGGTTGTTTCTGGGAATCCTCCTTTCCAGTCTGGAAGGCTGGACTACTTCAAGAGGACTGAGTCTGCCTATCTGTGGTCCAGAGGTGGCATAAGCTGCACAAAGTTCCATTGAACTTTATATCACACATGGTGTCCTTCTTCAAAAAATATTGTGGTGGAGATAGGATCAATGACATTAAATTATATCTCATATTGCTTTAGACAGGACATGATGGTTTTCTCCCAAAAAAAGCAGATTATACTTCAAATAATTTTCCAGCTATTTTCCAAAGTTTTAATATGAAAAGGACATTGTCTTTCCCTCTTCTTTTCAAGAAAGCATGTTTTCAGGGCAAAAAGTCTCAAGTTTCTTTTTCCAAGCCATTTATACATCTAACCACTTTCATTTGTTTAATTGAAAATAAAAATATATATTAATAAAAAGATAGCTTGTTTAGAAATTTCTCAGTGTTCATTGTAGAGTTATACTCATTTGACAACAAGGGATAACAAAACTGAAAAAATTATAAGAGCACTGTAAAAACCCCCACATATTTCACTATTGATTGTAACTGAAATAGTGTTTACCGTGCTCTTGCTATAATTTTACTTCTAAATCCCAAGGAGCAACAGTCATTTGGCTTGTGAAGATGTATTTTAGCATCAAGAGAACATGTCAGAAAAGTGAATAATAAATTGGCTTTGGATATATAAGCTATCTTCAAAGAGCTGCCCAAGATTAGGTTTAGCCATTTAGCTTTATGAAAATATATATAGAGAGCATTATTTTATACGCACATATCTCAAAGAAGCTTTGAGAAGTACACAGATGCCAAAATGCAAAACTGTGGGGTTTTCCCTCCCTGATCTATTCTGCATTTGGTGCTCCGGGATCCAACTGCTGCTTCAATCTGCAATTCAGGAAGTCTTGATGGAAAAAATTCATTCTTGCTTTCTAAATACCAACATATATCTTAAAGGCTGGGTTTTAAGAAATGAATCAGCTAATTAGGAAATGGTGACTCCAAAAGTACTTCAGACCATCTGTCCTATGAAGACCAGCTGAGAGAGCTGGGGTTGTTCAGCCTGGAGAAGAGAAGGCTCTGGGGATCCTCTAGCAGCCATCCAATATCTGAAGGGAGCCTACAGGAGAGCTGGAGAGGGACTCTTTGTCAGGGAATGGAGTAACAGAACAAGGGGTAATGACTTTAAGTTGGAAGAGGGGAGGTTTAGATTAGATATTAGGAAGAAATTCTTCACTGTGAGGGTGGTGAGGCACTGGAACAGGTTGCCTAGGGAAGTTGTGGATGCTCCATCACTGGAAGTGTTTAAGGCCAGGCTGGATGGGGTTTTGAGTGACCTGCTCTATTGGGAAATGTCCCTGCCCATGGCAGGGGGGTTGGAACTTGATGATCTTTAAGGTCTCTTCCAACTCTGGATATTCTATGATTCTATGATTCTATGAAAATACTGGTGATCAATAATACTCAATGGAAAGGTGGATTTTAAGACCTCAAAAGTCAAGATTACTACAGGATTGCAGACCTAGTTCTGCTCTCATTTGAAATAAGTGTCAAAATTCTGCTGATAGTTAAGGGGAATCTAATCAGGAGATTTATTGGGATCAAGAAATGTTTTTGTGGAAGAAATAACAAAGCTAAGTGATTTTCAGAGACTTCAAAGAGTTAAATTCTAAATAACTTAGAAAACACTACTCTTCAGCATGGCACATTTTGTTCTGGTTTGTGAAGGGCACCAAATCTCTAATAAAGAAAATGTGTATTTCTAAAAACCAAACAAAAGTGATAAATTTATGCATGGAAGAACTCTAAAAGGGAGGGGAACTAGAGCTGATTTTTCAGCACCTTAGTGATTTACTGGCTCCTGTACGGTTCTCCTGATGCTTTTTCCTTCTCTCTTTCTTTCTTTTTAGTTCTGCTAGAAGATAAACTCTTCAAAAAAAATCCTTCTGTTCAGATTTTCTAGATAGTAATTTGCATCTGTCAACTTTTTTTTTTAAACAAAAAATAATATATTGCAGACATTCTGGCTTATGAAGAAGCCAAAATACCAATGAACATATGTTATGCAGTGCATCTAACTCTGTATTTCTTAAAATAAGGTGAAGTTTCTGCTTTTTTTTCTGTAGAAAATCTTCCAAATGTTCAGTGGCTTTTTAAATGGCTTTTTTTTTTGGCTGTATAATAATAAATTCATGTATCTTACCATATTATTCTTGCACAAGACGTTTGATCTTTACACTTGTAAGGAGCCATTCAAAGGGACCTGGACAGGCTTGAGACATGGGCTCGTGCAAATCTCATAAAACATCACCAAGCCAAGTGCAGGGTCCTGCACCTGGGACATAGCAATCCCAAGCACAAATACACATTGGGCAGAGAATGTCTGGAAAGCAGCCCTGAGGAGAAGGACTTGGGAGTGATGGTGGATGAGAAGCTCAACATGAGGCGGCAGCATACTGGCAGCCCAGACAGCCAACTGCGTCCTGGGCTGCATCAAAAGAAGTGTGGCCAGCAGGTGAAGGGAGGTTGATTCTGCCCCTCTGCTCTCCTTCCCTAGCAACTTCCCCTGTTCATGCCTCTTCAGAAAAGGAATAGTGAAATCAAGTACTAACAATACAAGAAGAGCTCTGTAGGAAAATAACTGAGTAATGAAGTAAAAATTTTTATCAGTTGAGCATTTAGAATGAGAAATTGAAATACTGATACAGCCAAAAAGTAGGAAAAGCTTTTGTTCTTTCAGAAGCGGTGAAGCTGTTTACTATATTGTTTGTTTAACCTACTAAGTGATTCATTGCAGCCAAGAATTGAGACCTTCACCTGAAACCATCTGCAGTGTAATAGAATGTAAGAATTAATGGCTGGATGCTATGATCCAAAGTGATACTTTTCTCCATAGTGCCAATACATAAGTAAGTTTTTTAAGAGAATGGGTCTTAAAATAGCTGAAATTCTCATGTCACAAAGTCTTCACATAAAAGAAATTTACCAAGTACCCTAAACGCAAAATAGATAAAGGGTATTCAAGCATTGCTTAAATAACATTTCTTGCCAAAAAAAAAGGAGAGGATATAGAAGAAGCTAAAGCAAAGCCAAAACTTAACCCAAATCTATATGTTCTTAAGAACTGATCAAGAAATGTCCTCTTTTTTTATAGACTATGTCCATTTATGAAAGCCACAAATGAGCCAAAAGAAGAGCTTAATTTTTAATTTCTGTTTTGTTTCCAGGAATTATACACTTCATATAGAAAATAATACTCAGTATACAAACATATACATTACAGGGAAACACTTAAATACCTTATTTTGTTTGTCAAAAATATGCAGCATATAATTCTTTTTGTTTAAAGCTGTTCAAGCTAATTATTGCATCATTCTCGTTTAGTAAAGTGTTGAATTTTTTTTCTCAGAATAAAAGCACTAGCCTGATGTTTTTTCTCTGTATTTATATAGTTTGTACCTAACTAAAGTATCATGTAATAAGATTTTAATTAAAAAAACAAAAATTTCCAGAGTAAACATTCCTTCTTAAAAGGAATCCATCTTTAGACGTTGATTGCTTTCTTGCAGGAATATCACAATCTTGCAGGAACTGAACTGTCCTGGCAAAAAATCCAAAGTTTTTCCCTTAGTATTTGAAACATCTTCCTAAATTTCCATATCTGTTCAACAGAAAATATCCTTTTGGTTTCATTGTTTGTAATTGTGTAAAACAGGTCAATAATTTAAGTTAAAAGGTTTATCCTATATCTGGATTATCTGATTTTATCTGACTGAGACAGACTTTTCTGATGGAGGTCATAGATTTGATGAACAGCCCTTGGAGAACTGGACAGATACACGAGGACAAATGTAGTTAACAAAATGAAAAGCTTTATGGGTATTAATTAACTCTTTAGGGACACAGCAACAAAACTTACAGAGATGTACCTCTACAGCAGTAATTTAGAGTCCCTATCTCCCAAACCCAAATCAATCAACTCCTGCTCCTCTCCAGAAGGGACTGGCACTGTAGTTTGGCCATTACTGCATTGACACCCATTACTGATGACCTATAGCTACACTGTTGTTAAGATACTACAAAACTGGCAGTTATTACAGTCCAGAACTGTCCTGTCTACTACATTGGGTATAGGTGTCAAGGTGCTGGCAATGGGAAGGTGGAAAGCCCATGCAGGAACAGGAGAAAAGCATAAAGAGGAAGAAGTAGCAAGGAGTCGCTATTATGAACTGACAACAACCTGCATGCTCTTGTGCTGCAAGGTGGAGGGAAAAGATGAAAGAGTCAGCAATTGGAGTGAAGTTGAGCCTGGGAAGAAAGGGATGAGGAGAAGGTATTTGGATTTTTGTCTCTTGCTCATCATTAATATATATTTGAACTGGCAATAAATTAATTTTCCCCAAGTCAAGTATGCTTTGCCCATTACACTAGTCGGTAAGTGATCACTCTGTCTTTATGTTGTTGACAAGCTTTTTTTCAACTCATTTTCTACTCCTGTCCTGTTTGGCAAGGGGAGGAGTGAGAGAGCAGCTAAATAGGTTTCTAGCAGCCAATCACAGTTAACCCTCCAAAATTGCCCAGCCATCAGAAGCTGTGAATGGTTGACACAGGTGCTAAGTCAGCTGGCTGACACTATGGCAATCAGAGAAACTTTCTGGAATTACTCTGTGAGGACAGAAACACATCACAGACTCACAGGATGCCTAATGAACAATCATGCTCCAAGGAAAATTCTGTCATTTTCTGTGATGCATGACTTCTCAGCTTGAAGATCCATCATCCCAACTCTGACTCCTATCCTGAAAAATCTCTTAGCTTTGAGAGCCTATAACCTCACTAGATAGTCATCAAGTTACTTGGTAAATTCATCCTTATACTGAAACAAAATAATTAAATAATTTTGTTGCAAAAAAGCATATTATTTCTTGTTCTGCAATTAGTAGACTTGAATTATACTTAATCACGCTCTTTTCCTTTGCATTTGATTTAACATTCCAAGCCCAGTATCACTATGCTACCTCAGTTTCTTCTTTCCCTTGATGCTTTTTTTTCTCATCCCTAATAATAAAGTAGAGGTTGTAAGGAAAGATAAGATGTTTTATTAGCCCCATGAATATAATTTAGGTTATCACAGCTGCAATAGCACCATTACGCATTTTTGTAATGCACTGCAGATTTTTCTCCTATAAAGGAATTATTCTTGATTTATTTGGGCAGAAGCATAAATAACACTGCTAATTTACAGTAAGTTTGCAGTCCATTGAAACACCTAGTTCTTTTCTGCCATAATACTGCCTACCTAGTTAGTTAGTACCTACATTTTATTTTACAATTGTGTTGTGCATTGTGTTTTGTCATGGCCAAGAAGGCCAATGGTATCCTGGGGTGCATCCAAAAGAGTGACCAGCAGGTCGAGGGAGGTTATCCTGTCCCTCTACTCTGCCCTGTTGAGGCCCCATCTGGAGTACTGTGTCCAGTTCTGGGCTCCCCAGTTCAAGAAGGACAGGGAATTTCTGGAGAGGGTACAGCAGAAGACCACAAGGATGATTGTGAGCCTAGAGCATCTCTCTTATGAGAAAAGGGTAAGGCACTTTGGTCTTTTTAGCCTGGAAAAGACTGAGGGGGATCTGATCAACACATATACTTAAAGGGTATACTTACTTGCTCAAAAGGAAGAGGCCAGTGTTTTTTCAGTGGTACCCAGTGACAGGACAAGAGGAAACGGGCACAAACTTGTTCATAAGAAGTTCCATCTAAACATGAGGAGGAACTTCTTTCCTTTGCAGATGGCAGAGCACTGGAACAGACTGCCCAGAGAGGTGGTGGAACCTCATCTCTGGAGACATTCAAAACCCACCTGGATACATTCCTTTGCAACCTGCCATAGGAGGACCTGCTTTGGCAGGGAGGTTGGACTAGATGATCTCCAGAGATCCCTTCCAACCCCATATCATTCTGTGATTCCGTGATTTTTCCCTTTCATTGTATTTAATGTTTTTGGCTTTTGTAAATTCTCTTCAGTCTTCCCCCTGCCACTCCCCACCTAATTGTGTTGTTCTTTGTTACTAATCTTTCCTTTCTCTTTATTTACAGATCATTAAGACGATCTTATGGAATACACCATTTAGTTTCTCATTGTCCTTCTTCTATGTCAGCATACCTTCACAAGTTTTCAAGTTTCTGAAACTTATTTCATTTTTTGTACTTTTTCCTGATTTTCATCTAAATCACTTGCAAACAAGTTCTCTTCAGAACAGATTTTAACCTGTTCTCTTAAATTCAGGTAAATATTCTGCTTTCTGATTCAAAGCTATCTCATATTCAGTATAAAGACTCATTGGATAATATTTTATTTATTCATAAATTGAAATTTTAGGAAATTAGCATAGAATCTCGAGTTTCCTTCTGTAGCCATTACAGAGAGTTTTGTTGCCATTATGACTTATGATTCATCTCCATGGTGGATATCTTTAGTGGACTAAAATGTGTTCAATTCCATTCCTTTTGGGTTACGTTACTTTCCTGAAAGATAACCAAAAGTAATAGATTTTAACCACTGGAACCTTCATTAAAAATAAAATAAAATAAGAAATAAAGCACCCACTAGAAATATTTTAGTATATNATAAAAAATCAGATGAAATCTTGAGCATGCATCCATCATGTCCTCATCCATTAAAAAACAATACTGAGTCCTTATTGTTTATATTCTACTTTTATTATGCTAACCTATCAGATCCCTTTAATTTTCCAATTTTTTGCAGAATCTAACAGAAATGATGGGGGAAAAGACATACTTGTTCAGCAATTTGAACACAGGTGGATTCCACTGTGACTTTACTGTGGCCCAAAGACCATACAGTGAAACCTCACAGAACTTTTTTTCAGAGATTCTTGTTCTACACTGCCAAAGGCTTTCTTTGACTTTAGTTATTCAAACACCAAAGACAGATGTTTGCCTCCCTCCTTGATTCTAGTATTTACAAAATTGTTCTATGATATCTCACATTCACTTTCACTCGTCTAGTCTCTACTGAATTTAATGTTTTAATATTTCTATATCACTATAGAGTTAAAAATTCAGTAGGTATGACAAGCTTTCCAGGAAGACATGACATTGTAGACTTCATCCAAATGACAATAGCTCTTTCTCATTTTTCTCCTTTGAAATAGACTTTTGCGTTCTACTAAACATACAGATAGTCACAATCAATTTATTGACTATTATTTGGAAGTTAACTTTCCCTAGTAAAACATGAGTGCTCCCAAGCATAATTCTGTTTCTCTTTTCGATCCCAGTAAGAAAAATACTCACAAGCCCTCAAAGTTATATTTCTCCTTCAACATGAAGCATGGTACTGTTCAGGAAAAGAACACTAATCATTCTGACAGTTATCTGTGGATTTCTTACTAAACCTTAAATATATGCAAAGCAGGTTTTATTTCTTGGGTACAGATACTATTTTGCAATACCTATATTCTCCAGCATTGCAGATACATGAAGCATCTACATCTGCAATTTTAAGATTTAGTGGTTTGGCTCCAGAAGTATGCTGCAAGTTTTTGGGCTTTAATTTTATAGCAGCCAATTTATTTCAATCTTTCCTCCTTTTTAACACATATCTTAAATTTTCTTGTATTATATCTGCAAGATAATTAATGTTGTGCATTTGCAATTTTTTTTTTCAGAATGTTCAATCTGTTTTGGATTATTCCTAGTCTAAGAACAGTTCGTCCTTTTGAATCTTATGTTAGAGTCTCCATTTTTTAAATTGGGATGTTTCTTTAATAAAGTGATGATTCAGAGGTGCTTTCACATAAGAACCACTCACTGCATTCATTTCATTGGCATAACTTTATATTAGATACCATATATTTAAAGTAATATGTTTATAATTTATAATTAAAAATGCTACTAAATAATATATATTATTAGATATAGCAGTTACATAGCTATGAATATAATAGGTTTATAAGCATTTGTATGAGCTTATTTCATCTAAACATGTCTATATTTTGAAACATATTTTGAGAAAGACATGCTTTGTGAGGATTTTTTTAAACTATTTTTTAGTCTCCGTCTAAGCAGATGACAGGTTGTTGGATGTTTCACTATCATTATTTTAAAGGAAAATTTTTATTCTGATGATAAAAATCCCTTGTTTCTATTAATTTAAGCTTTAAATTGTTTATTAATATTTTTGTTTTTGTTTTCTCTTCTAATTCAATTGCGATGTGCATCTAGTTTCCATTTTCAATTGATAACCTAAACGAAATGCTTTGAAAGCACTTACTCTGCTGAAAATTCGGACTTACTTCACTCTCTGTAAAGCTGCAAATTAATTAATTGCCTTGATAAAGAGCTAGGTTACAGCTATTGTATTCTGAATTTTATCTATCCAGTAACTTCAATTCAAGAAATTACAAGTTATTTCTTAATTTATCCTTGTTCCAGGTCAGAGAATAATGGGAGCTAGGCATTTATCTAGCGGAGGTTGTTTCCATACCTCTTCTGGCATTTGAGCTGTCTGGGGCACATACAGCAGAGTGAAAACAAACCTTAATTCACCGCAGTGGCTGTGCTGAACACACCAAGACACCTCACCATCTCTTGAGTGCACTGTCCATTGGAGGAGCACTTCTTACACAATGTTTCTGGGAACTCATACAATCCTTCTCCAATAGGATGAAAATACTGTACACTAATATAGCTGAAAATTCAGAGTGATGCCAGTAAAATTAGGACATCCTCTATCACAGGATTTTCAATATTAGCATGCTTTATCTGTATTTTATAATATTTTAACCAATCATTTAATTTCATTTCATTTCATTTCATATTTAATAAAGACAATTTAAATTGTACTAACTGTTATAAAAGCAGGATTGTGTTCGACACCCTGCCGTGGCCCGAGGAGTGAAGGGAGATGAACAACACACCAATATGATGTGGAATCAAGCTCCGTTTATTCCCAGCTCTGCCTCTGCTTATATTCCCTTGCTAAGCCCGGTACACACACCCCGCAAAAAAGCATGCACAATACAATTGGTTAACACCAGTTTCCACGTGCCCTCCACGCGTCCATGCTCGCTGCTCATTGGGCGCCGCGGTGGCTCACAACATCGTCCTTGACTGCCTGC
>VXBJ01000589.1:101522-119809 GCA_013400055.1 Nycticryphes semicollaris
CCTCGTCTCTCGTCCGCATTAACGTTCCCCCTAGGGGAATTGATAAGGTCTGGCACGTTGGGGTCACCAGATGCCGCGGCCCGAGGAGTGAAGGGAGATGAACAACACACCAATATGATGTGGAATCAAGCTCCGTTTATTTCTAGCTCTGCCTCTGCTTATATTCCCTTGCTAAGCCCGGTACACACACCCCGCGAAAAGCATGCACAATACAATTGGTTAACACCAGTTTCCACGCGCCCTCCACGCGTCCATGCTCACTGCTCATTGGGCGCCGCGGTGGCTCACAACATCCTCCTTGGCTGCCTGCAACATCCTGCTTGCTGTGTCCAAATTCCTCAAAACTTGTTTTTCTCTTATCTTGCTTTCTTGTTTTGCAGGGCCAAGGACAGGGCTCCCTTGTTACTTTCTTCCTTGTAGTTTCTCAGAGCTTCTCATATACATTCAACATGCCTAAAGCCCCGGCAACACCCAGAGTGGCAAAGTTGCAAACTTCAAATAGGAAGGTTAGCATAAAGCAAAATAGATTTTATATAAACAAAATATTCTATGATCTTCGTTTTGTTTCTGTTGTTAATAAATATTGAAGTGAAAAAAAAATCAAAAGTTTTACTTTTTCATAACACTTACTATATTTAGACTCCATAAAATTGGGGATATCTGAGCAATATAATATAGTTATATACAGCCATTCCAAGGCACAGAGATTTATATACATAATGTCAATGAGAAGTAGTACAATAAGAGTTAAACTTGTAACTGGTGCAATAAAGTGACTGATCCGTGTAACTGAGATTCTTCTATTGGGATTAATTTTTATAAAATATAAATATAAATAAGATACTGATAAAATCTGCTACAAATATTCAGCCACACTTTTCTCTCTTCTTGCTTTGGAGGTCTCATATTGGCTAAACCCAGAGGTTTAATTCTTTTTCCAGATAACAGATTCTGTAAGCATTCTTCTCTTTTGCCTTAACAAGTTATAGAAAAAAAAAAAATTCCAGTCTCCTAGACGATTGCCACAAAAATCTTATTTCCATATTTCACCAAAAAAAAACCCCAAACCAAAGCAAAGCCCTCAAAACCCACACTGAACATGTATCACAAATAAACTGTAAAACACAGCAACTAGGCTTTCTTCCACTGGAAAACTCAGATAATAATGATGGTATTTGATATAAACTATGTTGTCTGAAAATAAAGTAGACCATCTAGCATGCTCACCTGAGCTTCAGTAGACTCAAATACATACTTTTGCCTTTGCAAGAGCATTTCTGAATCATAAGATACAGTATAACACCATGTTTTCCATTTCTCCATCAGGACATTAGTCGTCTACCTCTTGCCTAGTTGTTAGACTACTTAGCTGACAATAGAAATCTCTAGCTTGAGAGCTCCTCTCATTACATAGCAAATTTTGCCTTTAAGTAATAAACAGAGGATAGAACATAGGAACACTTACCAGACTACAGTGTGGGGATCACTATTACTAGTAGTTTCTCAGTCCTAAAGTAGTTCTTGAAGTAAAATACTACCCAACTGTAGACAATGATCTCAAAAAACCAAGAGTGACATTGTCCTTCCTGTCCAAAACTGTTATGACCTAGTTTGTAGTTCGCAGATTTTTCTCTCATTTTTTCTGTTTGTTCCTTGACCAAATGTATTTGCATTTCCTGCAGCATAGTGACACATCATCTTCATTTGGTGGGACACAGAGTTATTACACTATGTAAGACAGTCAGTAGATAGGAGATATTTTGGACATAAAATATATGAGTTTTCTTGCTCTTCAATAAGAGAAATAAGTGTTTGTAGTATAACTGTAGTAGTAGACCAAATTTTATCAATGTATGTAAGACAAATACTTTAACGGATTTGCCCCTCTGTAAACTGAGGTTAAGAATAAATACTTTGCTCATTAATAACAGTGTCACTTGATGAGGATGTGCAGCATTCACAATGGGGGTGAATTAAAGATTCTTCAATTTACATATATTAGGATCTCACAGGAGGAAGAAAAACGCATCTCAGTTATAAAGCAAGCAGCAGTGATAGTCTTCCTGAACTGAGAGAGCATGTAAGCATTTGAAACATGCATCAAGTAGCACACTATGAGCTCTGGATCTCTTCTTCTGTAGTTGTCCTACAGAAAGCAAATAGACAGTAACACTACAGTTACAAAACTCCAGAATATGAATTCACACCATGACTCCTTGCACATGCAAAACTCACCTGGGAGTACTGCAATTTCCCTGTTATGAAAGAGGTAACTACAGAGCTTTAGGTCCTAAGTGGACCAAAGATGCATCTAGAATACCTGATGGAGCATCTAGGACACCTGTTCCCCCATCCCCATGTTGCCCCGGCCACTGAAATCAAACTCACAATTATTGCTGTATAGACTCATACTCAAGGTGTCTTTAAACAGGAACAGGAATGCAGAGAGGGAAGAGGAAAAAGAGGAATTCAAAAATCAAATAGTCAAGACCTAGATAAACACAAACGCTTTTGCTGTCTCTCTAGTGCCTGAATGCTGTCTCTGTGCTGCAACTAACAGAGCTTGTGGGTAAAGCAGAATTTAAAATATTTCCCCTAAATTTACCCCCTTGCCTCTTATTTTCTTAATGAATAGTCACTGACAGCTGCATTTGGTATCCTCATTTAAGGACTGAATTCACTTGCTCATACATAGATGTCTTGTGCTGTCAGAGATACTTTAGGATATCTCATATGGTCCCCAGCTGCTACTCCAGTAGATCATAGCTTGCACACAGGTGTCGTATCTGCCAGCATCTGAATGTTTAATGCACCCTACTGTACCTCAATCAGCACCTATTCAAAAGTGAAAGTGTGAGCAATTGAATAGAGCCTTAAGTGACTTTCTTTAGGGGATGATAAATATTTTGGATCCCATTCTGACGATTCAAAAATATTCCCTATTTCTCCCACGAGGACCAGCCAGTTGAAAATTGAGCCTTGCAACATACAGTAGTTAGTCTCCTATGTCCATATCGATAGATGCAATAATTATAAATTGTAAATTTATATAGAATTATCAACTTTACCATATTGGTTATAAACCATAAACATATCTTAGACTGTAACTTAAATTAGGCAAGGTACAGAAGATTGTTAATAACAAGGTTTTGGTCTTGATAAAGAGAAACAATAGCTGTTCCTGTATGTACATCAGAAAACAAGAAGCACATGAAAATTGTGGATAGTGAGAAGCAAATACAACATATCGAATTTATGCTTATGTGTGTGTGTTATATCTTAAAAAATAAGTGTAAATTGTGTGATCAGGTACCATTATTTTTTACCAGCATGTTTACAGTTTTATGCAGAATATTGTTTTCAGAAGAGTATCACTTCACTGTTGCTGCACAGGTACCTCTATACATTTCAAGAAATGCTGAAGTGTGCTAGCAAATTCTGTACAATACTACTTATATCCTGAGTAAGTGGAAAAATAGCAGTATTTTTCTGTAGAAATCTTGGTTTATCAAGAGTATTTTAATTGCTCGTTTTACAAATGGGACTATTTGCATATCTCCTGCAAAGTGTCAGTTTAAGACATACCAAGTCAAGCTATGTGAGTCATACTGTGTCAGAGTACAAAGCACAAAGTAACTTTAAGTAAATGCTATAACCTGACGTTATATGTCAGAATCAGATACATCATTACCAAGATAGTACAACCTATGACAACTTCATTGTCTAAAATTTTCAGTGCAGAAAAAACATGTTAGCTATGGATTAAAAAGGTCTCTTCTAGTCTGAAAGGCTTAATTTCTTTGGTGCAATACTGTAAGTGATTTATATGCCATTCTCAGAACTACCCTTGTTCAGAGGGAGGTAGATTTTTCTTTACACAAATAAACTGGTTAAATAAAACTAAGATATAGCATTGAGATAACATAACGTTTGTCATACATGAAAAACCCTCAGGATCAGCAATGCAACAAAAGAAGATAAGTACTTAAAAAAAAAAAAAACTTAACAAACGTGCACCGTCTTGCTTTAATAACACAAGAAAACATTCAAGCAGCCTTGTTTGGGACATTTAACTTTGGCTGCTATTTTAGGTACCCGTAATCGGTTTATAGTCTCTAAGGCATCATAAATTCATTTAGAAATCTAAACTCGTAGTACCTTATTGCCTTTCTTAGGCGCCTTTGCCTTTATAAGAAGCAAAGGTCCCCGATTCAGCCACCTAGATGGATGCTTAAGCTTGTCCTAATATCTCGTGGTGATTTGTTAGTCCTGAAAAGAGCAGTAGAGTAGACTTTGACCTCATTAGGGATCTGCTTGGTAGAGTACAATTGGATAAAACCCTGGTGGCAAGAGGGGTCCAAGAAAGCTGGTTAATATTCTAGAATCACCTCCTCTAAGTGCGTGACTGATGTATCCCAACAAAGAGGAACTCAGGCAAAAGTATCAGGAGGGCTGCATGGATCAACAGGCTCAAACAATAAAAAGAAGCCTACAGAGGGTAGAAGCAAGGACAGGTTGCCTGGGAGATATGCAGAGATATTGTCCAAGCAGGCAGGGATCATATTGGGAAAGCTAAAGCCCAGATAGAAGTAAATCTGTCCACAGACATCAAGAGCAACAAGAAAAGGTCCTACAAGTACATCAGTGATAAAAGAAAGACTAGACAAAAGTAGGCCCTCTCCAAAAAGGAATAGGAGACCTAGTTACCTGGGATATGGAGAAAGCTGAGGTACTCAACGACTTTTTTGCCTCAGTCTTCACCTGCAAGCGCTCTAGTCACACTGCTCAAGTTGCAGAAGTCAAAGGCAGGAACTGGGAGAATGAATAATATCCCGCTGTAGGAGAAGACCGGGTTTGAGACCCTTTAGGGAACCTAAAGGCACACAAACCCATAGAACCTAAGGACATACATCCATGGGTCCTAAGGGAACTGACAATGAAGTTGCTAAGGCACTAGCCTTCATATTTGAGAAGCTGTAGCAGTCTGGTGAAGTTCCCACTGAATGGAGAACAGAAAACATAACCACCATTTTTACAAAATTAAAAAAGACCCAGAGAAATACAGACCAGTCAGACCGGCACGATGACCATGTCTGATCATGGATTTTAACTGCTGATTTGTGACAATCCTTACAATTCCAGTCATTTCAGGAAGAAAACTCTTGGGAAACCTTTCTAAGGGCTCTTTTGTGAAGTGAAATCCATTATTTAGCCTATTGTTACATTCTTGATCCCCTCAGTATGACTACTAATGCCTCAAATCTCATCACAGACTGTGTTATTATAATCAGGTTCCTTTATAACACTTCAAAAATTAACTGATTCTTTTATCTGGGTACATTTGGTACATGTGCCTCTATCTTGTACAAACTGGTTGTCCTGTTGAGTGATGCTTACTCCCACTGACGTCTGCTGTGATAAGATGGAATGAGTCACACTAGGTGTTTGTAAAGGTTAACAAGTAATATATTTAGAGCTGCAGATAAATCATGATGCCCTTCCACGTGGCAGATGCTACAGAGTAAATTGCTTAGAAATGCCTAAAACAAGATAAATAAATAGGTAGAACCAGCAGCTCTAAAATAGCTTCAAATGTGCATTTTCAGAAAGCTGAGCATTATCTCTGCAAAAAATAGTAACACTGTGAATAGCCAATGAATATTACTTTATTGTTAAGAACCTGGATACATCATAGGAAAAATACTTCTTTAGTGTCTTCTTACTGTGCACTGCCAGTGTCAGACACTCTTTGCATCCTGATTTTGCAGCTTTTACAGCTCACCAGATCTGCTCCCTCTCTGGAGGATTTGCTAGACAAGACAAAACAGCACAATGGTTCTGTTTTAGCTCCCTACGCTTCTGCTACAAGAGTCAAAGACACAGTCAAAAACCACTAAACCACTGGTTTTTTAATTTCTTTTCTCCTGTGTCTCTGTCTTTCTATATTGAAGGAGCCAAGGAAATCATTGATCTTTCCATGAAGGATTTTGTAACTCAGTGTGTGGTATCTGTCCTCTGAAACACCCCTGAATGAGAAAAAAGCTTCAGCACAATCTGGAGAGGTACTATCCTGTTTAGTCATGCTAATTTTCAGAAGTCATGCAAAAGCAATGCTCTTGTTGCAGTTACTACAGATGACCACACAGAATCAATCTGAAGACATTTTCAAGACAAATTCTAGTTCTTCCCTTTTAATTCTGTCAACCAAAAGGTTTCCTCAGGTTTCTACAAGTATGTTACCTGGTCTCCTTCCTAAAAGAAATCATACAGTTCTGCCACTAAGCACAAGTTGTTACATTCTGTCCTTGTGTTGGCTATATGAGTTAATGAAGTTCTAGCTCTAACTTTCCTCCATCGTTACCTGACGTGGAGGTAAAAGATATATAGTCAAAGCTCTGGATTTTCTATGCTGATGTAATGGCCCGTAGAAAATTATTGCAAACTGCTAGGCATCTGTTCTGCAAAGCAAGGTCACCAGTAACTTCTCAGTGGAAGGAGGAATATTTATTCCACATTCCCCTGTGCTAAGTCCAATATACTCAATATCTTGTGTTTCCTGTTGGCTGGATCTAGACAGGTCCCTGTGCAGTCTGTGAAAGTATTATATCACTCTATGGATATTTCTGTCACTGAGACTGCCTTAAACTGTTCTTTAGAGGCACCTGCCTTCTCTACTGATTGGACACGGACTCCAATCAGTCAATCTGTTTAGCTAAGGTGCTATGAATCAGGCTGCCAAGACAGCAGTCCACTCATCAGACACCACAGTATGTACTTCAGGTGAAGATTTCACATTTCAGAATGCTGACTCCTATACTGAATATAAAAGCTTTTACCTGTACAGTTATAGTATTGTCCATTGTAATGAAATATTCCAGCTCAACCAATCATTGCAAATCTGTACATGAACTACACTGAACCATCCAATAAATATATTTCTGTATGCATTGGATATAAAAATATAACCAATAAATATATACTATGGCAGAAGCCACAAATGGGTGCCATTCTTTAACTTAAATTCAGCAAATAAGGATAAAATGCTGTAGTTTTTATAGTCATCTTAAGACAGTTTATTCTCTAACTTCTGTTGGTACTTCATGTTTAAAGTTGTTTCTGTTCAGTCTATCTTTGGAACTTTAGCCAACTTATATCAGACAGCTTATCTTATGCTTTACTTCTCCATCAGTAGCCTGTAAATAATGTAATATTTTTTTAATGCAACACAGCTGTATTTATATAAGATATATATAATAGCAAAAAGGATAATAAGGATAATATTTCTAGATAAAAATACTGTATTTTTCTAAATTATTATACATACAATTACATAATACAACTGAGCTAAAATTGTAATAATACAGTACAATATCACAGCTGTGTTGCTTTATATATAGCATAGCTCTTACAGAACGCAAATAATATTTCAGAAATTTATTCATGTTTCATTTTCTTAGTATAATTTTCTTAGTATTTCAAATAGATATTTAAAACAATTTATCCTGAAAATGCATCTGAATCACCCATGGTAAGTCTCAATTAAATAAACAATTGTTTGACCATTCTTAAGAAGACAAATGTAACTGGGTTATTACCCCATTTTAAACCAATTGGGTGATAAAGCATTTATAATTTCTTATAAATCACCAACATAGTCCTTTCTCCTTATGTGGAATTGTCCAATCTCTTCCATTTTCAAGCACTTTCTTAGTATTAAATGCCACCTTGTGCTGTTCCCCCAAAGCTCAAATTCTGAGAAGGATGAATTGCTCTAATGAACTACAATCAGACAAAAAAATCTCTCGGTCATCTCTCAGTCCGTTGTTTCCTGAGATACAGATTGCTGGTACCTTGGACAATATGCTAGAAAAGCATCTTCAAAGGCCTGCCTCGGTCATAACTCTTCCTGAATCATCATAGACAAGATCTTTGAATAGATGAATCTTTACCTTTTTTAAATTCAAACCTTTCAAACTTGCCTCATATCAAGAAAACATGGTCTTGTATATTTGTTTGACATTTTCAGAAGCACCTAAGACCTACTTTCAAAAGCTACTTACTTGTTTTAGTCTTTAGTGACATGCAGGTATCTAGGTGTTTCAACACTTTAGATTTTTGAGAAAAAAAGAATTTAAAAAAATTATTGCAAGAGCTCTCGATTGGCAGAAATGTACAAAGCGGAGAAAAATGAACAAAAGGAAGGAAATCTTCTAGAGCTGATTAACCTACTGCTTTGCTAGAAAAGCAATAGATTGTAAAAGATGTTCCTTTTCTTGGCTTTCATATATGAGAAAAAACCCACAAAGTTAGACATGTAGTGGTTAAATGACTCTCTGAAATTGAGCTGTGTCACAGAAAATGCAGTCCTTATTTTGAAGTCACCTCATTATTATATATATCCCATTTGTTATAACAATAAAAAAATGTTGCAAAGGTAAGCCAGGTAAATTTTTGAACTGCAAACTTACAAATAAATACGAATTAAAGCTCTTTACCAAGAGCTGTATTCTAAAGCCAGGTGTGAGCTTGCTCCCACATTATGTCTAGCCGTGCTTCGCAGTATACCAGAAAAGGCACTGACTTGGACACTGTCATGTCCTATTTAAAGTAAAGATGATCATGATCAGGTTTACATTTCTTCTTCAGCAGGTGCAATCAGTTTTGCCACACCGGGGTCACAGTGTCTACTAAAGACAAGCACCCGAGGAAAACAGTCCTCTCAGTCAGGAAGGGCCTAAGTGCCACTTACAACAAGAGATCCACTGTTCAAGGAAGCTGCATAGATTTTGAGAGTAGTTCCTTTTCTTCTCAACTCTCCTTCCTTCCTACCATTCTCCAACCCATCACGTTTAATCCTTTGCCCCTACTTAATGCTCATTTATAAAAACATCAGGTCACAGAATACAATTAAAACTGCCTCGGTCCCTAAAATTAAGATTGCAGTAAAGATTCTTCCATGGTCAGAGAAGATGATGAACTCCTCTAAAAATACAAGTTAACAAAAAAAATGCTTGCATCAGTTTATGAAACTGTGTCCAAAGCTATCATCAAAGCCAATCAGAAAACCAAGTTTCTCTAGGATCACAAATGTCTGACCCTTTGAAGCAGAACAGTGATTAAGACCTTCTGGATCTAATGAAAATGTTCAACACAATGGCAACAAAGGAAGAAATCATAAGTTTACATTATTTCAGAAACCTGATTTTCCTTGGTGTTAGAATGACGAAGGAGGACCACACTATTTTCTGTCTGGAAGTAAGAGAAGTGTCAATATACAAAAAATACAATTCTAGCTTCACTGCTGGACAACACTATTAAAGGCACTAGAAGGCTGCCAGCAGTATAGTCAGAAAAGATTAGCGATGAAGGCAAAAACAGATCGAAGTATTGTGACAGTGATTTTGGACTTTTGTAGACACAGACTTGAGCTTGCCTATTTGAGGAGACAGTTGATTATACAAAAGGAAAAAATAAAAGTAAAAAGAAAAAGAAATATAATTAAAACATCGTCTGTGGAGGAAGAGGGGTAAAATAAATGATGCCCCTTTTAAAAACTGCTGTCTCTCATTCTTGTCCCCATTATAGCTGTTTTGAGAACGTAATTTTAGACTATCCCTTTACTCCTTTTGACCTGAGATATTTTTGGTGTTACGTAGTCTGCTCTCATGCTTCAGTTTGTACAGTGGAACTACCAGCCACAGGGTTTGTTCTGTTACTTTGATCCTATAGACAAATGAACAGGACGAAAATAATAACAGATCAATTCAGTAAATTAAATAATCACCTGACCATCTGATGTTAATCTCTGAAATGAAATTAATAGTGAATTATTCTTTTCTTTTTATTTCTGGAACAGCTAGGGGCCCCATTTGAGGTCACATGGTTCAGACAAACATACAAATATTTTAAGCTAAATAACCTGAAAGATTTCAAAATCTATAATTTTCACAAAAAAAAAAAAAAAAGAAAAGAAAAAGAAAACAAAAGGAAATATATGGAGATGAAAAAAAAAGTTTCATTAGTCTCAGTCCATCATCAGCTCATCATGTTTTGTCCCTGGGCAATATTTGGTCATGGAGTTGTCTATATATGTACTTTAAGACACAACTTTCAATAAATATCAGTACCACTATTGCCAATTGCTAC
Source organism: Nycticryphes semicollaris (assembly GCA_013400055.1). Taxonomy (NCBI): domain Eukaryota; kingdom Metazoa; phylum Chordata; class Aves; order Charadriiformes; family Rostratulidae; genus Nycticryphes; species Nycticryphes semicollaris. The sequence continues at coordinate 111,669 of VXBJ01000589.1, forward strand.
CTTTGACGCTACCATCTGCTCATCTCTGTTTTCTTTTCCTATAGTCTCTAAATATATGTCTATAGGAGATGGGGCAATAGAATGCCTCACTGCTTTGCCTTCATTGGACAGGTTCTGAGCAAATCTAAATGCTAAATTTATTATAATTTTTAATTTTCACTAGTTACCTATAAAGAATAGTATCTATTAATGTACTTGTATTTTGATTTGTGTCACTTTTTTTACTCAAGCATGTATTTAAAAAATATTTAGTGTTTATATGAGCTTTTAGTGAGGCAGTCTTTCTTTTTACTTGAACCTAACAAATACAAGTTCAATTCATAATACCATTTTTTCGATGCACATATTACAGGTGCCTATATTAAAGCTGCCTATAATAATATAAAAAAAATAAAATCATACAAGAAATCACTGTCTTTCCTTTACCTGGTGTACCATGTGACAAGGAAAACATTCTCATTAGACTGATCTGTATGAATATTCATAAACAAAATAGAGTAACTTTCAAAAATGGTCATCAGGTGCTGGCTTTCTTTTTATATATGGCAGTGATCATGCTTCCGTAACATTTAACTACATCCCATTTTAAAACTTTTCTAAAAAGTGTTTTCTCTGAATTGAGTAACGGTGTACAGAAACAATCAACCTCAGCAGTTTAACATTTGAAGTAAAACAAGAAATTTGAACGAAAATCTGTTATATATACAAAAAATGTATTAACTAATGAAAAACAGATGTTTCTATACAATAATATGGTCATATTTCAGTAAGAGATTTAAAACAACTGAGACCTCACAACCTTTAGATACAATTAAATATTTGTATGGCTAAAGCAGCAGTAAGTGAAGTGTTTGAAACCTATCAGGGTTGAGTGAAATAGGTACATAACTAGAAGCTATGAATAGAGAGAAAAAATACAAAAGATCTAATCACTAATCAATTGCTTTGTGGGTAGACAGAAGAGAATCTAGTTATTTGACAGCTTTTATTTATTCAAAGGTCCCTCACTACAAGGACGTTAAAGTGCTGAAGCATATCCAGAGAAGAGCTACCAAGCTCGTGAGGGCTCTAGAGAACAAATCCTGTGAGGAAAGGCTGAGGGAACTAGGCTGAGGGAACTTAGTCTGGAGGAGGCTGAGGGGAGACCTTTTTGCCCTCTACAGCTAGAGGTGAAACGGGTGTTGGCCTCTTCTCCCAAGCGAATAATGACAGGACCAGGGGAAATGGTATGAAGTTGCAGCAGGGGAGGGTTAGATTAGGTATCAGGAAGAATTACCTTACAGAAACAGTAGTCAGGCATGGAACAGCCTGCCCAGGGAGGTGGTTGAGTCAGCATCACTGGAGGTATTTAAGACACTTGTAGATGTGACACTTCAGGGCATGCTCTAGTGGCCGAGATTGTAGGGAGTGGTTTGCATTTTTGTATATGGTTGTACTCGGTGATCTCGGAGGTCCTTTCCAACCATAACAATTCTGTGATTCTCTGTGAGAATTAAGAAATATACATTTTACAGTAGCATTCTCTCAAGAGATCAGGGAACCCATTCATAAAATGGGGGCCAACGATAATAAAAATGGAAAAGCAAATACTGTGTCTAAAGGAGGAGCCAGAGTGTTACAGGAAACATTTTTACTATATTAGGTTCATAACTGTATAAACAATTTCCATCCCCACTGCACTAGGAAATCTTCACGGCTATTTTACAAGTTACCAAATAGTTACTTTATGACCTTAAATGTTGTGGTGAAAATAAAAATATGCAGATATGACTGACACAATAAAATGTTTTCAACTTCCTAATGTTTAAAAACCAATATTGCATCACACTTTCATTAGAATTTTATTTGCTCTTCTGGGAGACAAGTCAAGCATTGAGGGCAAAAGTAGCATCAACCTGTATGTCACATTCACAGAAGCAGCAGCAGAGTAAAATACCATACCTGTAGAAGCATTTGTGTACCGAACAGCCCAGATAAATAGTATTGCCATTGTTAATTACAGGCCACAGGGCTTATACTAAATGTGCCTGTTGTCAACTCTGCAGGGACCCAGTCCAGCCAACATGTTACATTTGTTATCAACTGGCTGGGTGGACTGAGCACAGCACAATGTGTCTTTTGTTACAATTCAAGTGTGGGAAAACAGAAAAGATCTTGAAAATATAGGCAATGGTCAAGGAAAGAAGCCACAGAACAATTAGCAATGCACTGGTGGGCAGTTTCTGCCTTAGGAAAGGGAGCAGCAGCCAAGGAACAGAGTGAGACATCTGCTGCAGCCTGGAGAATAATTTTTCTCCAACTTCAAGCAGTGTGTAGCTCAAGGTGGATGTCAATGGCTAGGAAATGCCTTGGAACTCAACGACTTTATAAAAGGATGGGTAAGAGCAAAGAGATGTTTACTTCAGCTCTAGGTCTTGTTGAAGAGCTCTTGGGCCTGATCACCTGTACTGTCGTGACTGAAGACATGAAAGACTGTTGGCATCACTGCTAGTTACGTAGGTCACCTCTGTGGTGTTGATACTTACAGCTAATGTTGGGTACGATTGCTCACTAGTGGTGGCGTTGAGCATGTAATGATAATGGTCGATAATGACAACTAACCATTTGTATGAAATGTGTTGTTAATGTGTATCAGTCTAGAAAACCTTTGTTTTACAAATACAGGCATGATTTATCATTTTTTTAAACATGCCCATTACAGTGGTATCTGATTACCTAATTCTAAATATTATGTGTATATTACATGTATCTATGGGTGTACGTAGATGCACGCATGTTCAGGTGCAACAAATGTTTCATCCCTAAAAGTAAGAGGTATTGATAGGGAAGTGAAGGAATGCTGATCTGTGTTGTGTTCCTACATGGTAAAGAGTGAGTGAGTTCTTAAAAGCCCATTAATTTGCTGTGAAAAAACTATTTTTAATTCTCATGTATGTTTAAGAAAAACTTTTATTTCAAACAAAAAGATTGAATCATCAGTTATGAAGTCAGTTGTGCAACACATCTATAAAAGAAGAATCTGTTGTCATTTTAAATTATTTCTAACTGACTCTTCTCTGAGTAGCCAGGAGCCTGTTAATATTTGAAGGCTACAGTGCGTATGAACTGTATCTATCATGAGGGAACAGAATCATTATGGGATAGGCTTCATCTACCACAAATCTCTGCATCTGCACTGATTTCAGAGCAGCTTTGCTAGTTTATCATGGCTATGAGTAGGGCCAATGATTATGGGACTAAGCCTAAACCGAGACATTGGCAAGCAATTGGACAAAAAAGGATATGCCTATAAGCATGAATGATCTGTTAGAATTAAAATATTTACCTTTTTGAATAAACTTCCTAGTGCATTTTGTGTGAAGGTTTTTGATAGTCCTTTATAATTAACAATCTGCCTTTCAAATGTCAATACATATGAAATACTTCTGCACTGTAGTCCCTCCTAATATTATCCTGAAACTATTTATGTGAAGAACTTCAGTTCAGCGATGTGTTTATGCTTGTAATCAAAGAATTTAGCACAGACATACAATATAATAACAATTATAATATACTTAAGACCTTTTAGTTAGCTTTTTATCCACATCAAAATTATTAAACTAATTCTATTTTCTGAAGTTTAATATTTTCTCATAGTTAACCACTTCAAGTACTTTATTGAAAGAAAGATAACTTAAGTCTTCCACTTCTCTCATATCTAGGGAATCAGTTATTTTATCAAACATACCAAGTTATCTTGGTATTATCTCTTTTTTAAAAACGTCATGTTACTGATTTTCCATTCATTTGTCTTTTGATAGCTAATTTCTTCATAATTTATTGAAATGAAGAGTCAAGCTCCTATTTATCTGTGTTATTTTTTTTTCTAATTATAGTATAATATTTACTATTTTACAGACATAGTTTTAGTCCCAATTTTAAGGTACTCTTCAAAATTTAAAAGTGTGCTGGTTTCTTCATTAGTCTGTATTGACAATCATTAACTATCTTGATCTGAGCACAGCTTTGAGTTCTGTTTCCTCCTCAAATGTGGTAATTTCCATTTCCATCCTGTCACGGGTGGTAGCCATCCTATCTCTGTTCCTTTATTTACTTTGCTCTTACTGAAAGTGAAGCAAAATAATTTTGGGGTTTTTTTATTAGTAATAACTTGAATAATTTTAATCTTCTTCCAAACTTCTTTGGGTCTCAAGCCCATGTCTTCCTTTTGTATATCCATGTCTAAAAGAACTTCAATACTAAACAGAGATCAATGGCATCTCTAAACAGTAACTGACCCAAGGTAAGATCATCAGTGACATGCCCCTTGGAGGTTCCTAACTATCTCTACTAAATATTGGGGCAATCCGATGGCTGTTTAATTTAACTGTTAGCTGACATAAATTTGTCTGAAAGGGATGACAGCTGCATAAACAAATAAGAACTTGGAGAAGAATTATTTACTTATAAATTTCCAGTTCTTGATACTAGTGTTTCTGTCCTTGATGTCATGGGCTCAGTACCACTGGATTCAATGACAATTTTCTTTTATTAACTTCACGAGCCAGTAAATTGGGATGGAAAATAGGTGTAAATTTTCCAGTGTTTCAGGTACACTGATGTGCATTCAAGCAGCTAAATAGCAGAAAAAATTAATTTAGAGTGTGATATAATTCATCACTTGAAGCAACAATTCCTTGATGAATTTCACATGTCATTACGTAGGTACTTAGAATATTGAACAAAGAATATTCATTTATCTATTGTCATTCATGTATTATATAATAGCTTAGTTGCTAACAGAAAACAAAAGGTGTTTGGGGAGTAGTGTAGGAAAGGAAAATGGATTTGCTGTTATTAGCCATATGAATTGCATGTCTAGTGTTGACATGGGTAAATGTTGGCAGTGACAGTGGTACTAATATGCATACTGTAAGCAACTCTCCTAAACATTCAAACATGGTTTTTCTTTTCACAGAGAATATTGATCACAATATGCAATGACAGAAGCATTTGAGTAGAAGTTCAGATTTCTTATACTATCTTTTGATTTGGTATTTGAAGCTGAATCGGGAGAAGGGTTCAGACTGAGCAAGAGTCAATAGTATCAAAATTATTAGACCTTTTTCTTCTAACACTTTGACTCAAAATTGCAGAAGGCAAGTGAGATCTCTTTTCTGTAGAACACATTGTGATTCTGACTAATCAAGGTCTCATAAGATTAGCTTTCTTGAAAAACAACTACCACTGTAGGCCAAAATTTTGTTACTAGTTATTCAGACCTTGTCTAAATTAATTTCAATTTGAAAGAGACAAATTCATCTTCTTAACGTCATATTATAGCCACCACTAACTTGCGTTTTCCAGTGTAGCCACCAAATCCTTAAAATCTGATCTTTGTGATCTACTGGACAGATACATTATGGGTTCATTAATGTATATTTGTATACATTCCACTTAGAGCAGTACTCAAAGAAATTGTTGATTTTATCAGAATAAAAGGAGTTTAACCCATCCAGTACTTAGCTGCTTAAGTAATGCTTGCACAAGCCTCACTTTTCAGCTCAATCAATTACAGTAGAGATTTAGGAAACAAGAAGATCAATGGAAGAAGACAGAAAATAGGTCAGCTGCACTAAACCAGCCAATTCCTACATTCTTTCTTATCTGCCCATCTGGAAACTGTTGAGTTTAAACAATTTTCCAGCTGGTGGGGAAAGAAACAACCCTTCGAGTGTGATGTCTATTAGATTAATCTCATACTACTCTTAAAGGTACTATGCATTCATCTTACCTATCCTTAAGGAAAAATGCAGTGCCACTGGAATAAAGAAATGCAGTTAGGACATTTTAATATATACCTGCTGTTATTTTCAGCACATTTACACATATAGATAAAAGCTGTCCTGTTTATTAATGGTCATTTTGGCATTTCTTTTCCTTAGTGTCTTCAACTCTTTCTCTTAAACTATATGATCATTAATAGATTTCCTCAGTTTTTTTGCAAAATGTTTGATGAATATCTGGATCTAAGGTAACTGCTTTAAATAAAAAAATAGGTATGTTGACAGGAAATGGTAAAAATAAAAATTAACTAGAGAGCAATGTGTACCTGCCACCTTTTGCACCATAAATTATCTTCTTTTCTGTGTATGCTTTAGTAAAAAACTTATGAGAATTTAGGCAATGAAAGCTGAAAGGCATAGTTAGATAAAACCTTGCAACAAACAGCCTACGGCTAAATCTATACACCTATAAATGCTATAAATATCTAAATAGCAGTACAAATAGGAATTGTAAAATTCCTAAGAAAACATAACAATCTAACTAAAACCACAAGAATAAAATCCATTTTCTTTGCCTTCAGAGGAGACAGAGCTTCATCTAAAAGCAAATAAGCTAGTTATATTTTTATTAATAACAAATGTCCTGACATATTTCACATTTCCTGCAGCAGACAGACACATTATTTTTCTTGGCTTCACATGCTTACTGAGAAACAAAAATCAGAGGAACTAAAGGAAAAAAAAGTATTGCCATGTTCTGAGAAGTAAAACTCAGATTATGACTATGTTAAATTTGGAGTGAATTGCTCACTTTACTGTCCAAAAAGTACTAAAAAACCATTCATAGTTTATTGAAAGGTCCGTAGTAAACAGAAGACTATCTCTTGTCCCATGTAGTGTTTTTCAATGACTTATTTATTGTAGAGAATGTTGGTCCTCATATTGGTTTTTTCAGACACTGCAAATATGAGGGATAGTTAAATTCCAATTTCTATTTAGAGTACATAGTAGCTATGCTGGAATCAGACACTTTTTGTCTTGTAACACCAGCATTGCAGACACCAGTCTTCAAGGACAAAGAAAATTAAACCTTTTTTTTTTTCCTTACATATTTAAGTGTACCATTGGGCATAACTTAAAGAACACATATTCACATGCACATACATAACTTGGCATATTTTGCTAGCCTTGAATCGCTCTTGCAAGTAAATTCTGGTGAATCCATGTTATACCACTAATTGAGGTAATCAAGGTACTCAGCATCATGAAATTGTGTCTATTGCTTCCAGAAATGATCTTCTGATTTCATTAGTTTTAGAATTTAGTACTCATCTTTTACTTTAAATAGACTACAAGCTCTATACCTTGCATATAAATGTTCAGCCTGTCTGTTTAATCATTCAGTTTCAGTATTTTGCATGATGCCATATGTTCCTGTGATTAAACATTCTGCAGTTGCTATTCATCTGGTTTTTATTTTTGAGGTCTTTGGGATTTAAAATTTCTCTACCAGGAGTGCCATTCCCTCCATGCCCTGATCTGCCTCTCAGTTTTACAATCAACAATCCATTTTTATATTCCCTAAACAAGAACCTGGATGGCATCAGTTCTCCACAAGATTATATTAATTATTGTCACCCCATCACACTCATTTGGTCATAACAGACCCTGCAGGGATACATCTGATTAACTTCTTCCTCTTCTCTATAGCTATTCCAAAGCCAATCAACTTTATTTCCTAATGATCTCATCTTGATGTAAATATATTTACAGCATGTCAAATAGAGCTATTAAAATCTGTAGTGCCCTTTTTGTTCTCATAAAATGTATTTTTATTTAGCTGCTTTTTTTTTCTTTTTAAGTCAAAATTGTATGATCACTTTTAAAAATTATGATGTCACTCCACTCTAGACCAATTACAAACAAATATTAATTGTGAGAAATAAAGTTTCCACTACTTTAACAACAATTAAAACCAACCCACTAACAATAATTGCATACAATTGAGATGGCACTATTTTTCTTCATGCCATGTTTAAAATGAAAAATAGTTGAACTATATTGGATACCACCACCTTACTGTTATTAAGAGGTATTCAGGCATCCACAGGTTAGTAACAGGCTTTCACCTGCTCCAATCTTGATTCAGGTAGGAAATTGACCTCACCATCAGAATGGGAGAGAGTATGAGGGAGAGATGTGTAAAGCAGTGAACCTTGCAGTTTGCATTCCAGGAGCAAAACGAACTGTACCTGAACCATGTGGCTTTTTATAGCCCATTTAAGACACTAACTGTAGCCAGTTGTCACTATCCCAGAAGCTAATCAGTACCCACACTTCTTAAAATATGTCTTAGCAATGTAGATTATTAAAAAT
>VXBJ01000589.1:119877-161497 GCA_013400055.1 Nycticryphes semicollaris
GGCCTTTTTATGGTTTACAGTTTTATGCAAGCTGATGGGGCCTAAAAGGAAACATTTGTCTCGTGTTCAAATGTAGTTTACTTGCCAAAGGCAAGATTTATACATTTTCTTTTATGATGGAGGTCAGTAACACATTATACTGGCAGTTTCTAAGGCTAATTAGACCAATTAATCTGATGCCTTTTTGAATTAAGTTTTTTATTTCTTAATATCTTTTCTTTTTAACACTTTTTTAAAAAACCCTTTTTTTTTTGGTTTTCATTGTCCTCTGAAATCATCTGGTTTCTGTCAGTACTTCACTGTTTTCTGAAGTGTGTCTTTAGTCCTTGTGTCAGATCTAACAGCTTCACTTAGTGTTTTAGTTAACAATCTATGCTCAGCTACTTTGCTGTTTATAGTTTCATCTGTCTCCATCTGCTCTGAATAAAGTTGCAGTAAATCTGGCCCCTTGCCTTTTCTGTCAAGTCTTAAGTGAAAAGACAGTCTAGAGGGCAGCAGTCCCAGACTTACTGGAAATCCTTGCTCTCTCACTGATGTGTGTTGTGTTGAATATAACAAAACCAGTCTATTAAGTACTTAGGATCCTTAGACTTTGTGATATCTGATGAGGAAGGGAGGAAGGGAGGAAAATAACTTGTAAAAGAAATTCTATGAGAATAGTATATTATTTTCTACATATGATTACAAAATAATTCATTAATTTTAGATACATTAAACTTTCTGATTTGCTGATCATCTATTGCTCTGGTGGGTTTCAGTTATAACAGACATTCCTCTCCTTGATACAACAGATATTAAAACTTCTTATCTGACTGCTAGAACTACATTCTGAAAACTTGAATTTTTCTAAAAATTCAAATTAAAAAAAAAGGGGGGGGGATTTTAATTATTGATTTATCTTTGAATATACATAAACAAATCATTAATGTCTTGAGCTGGCCTCCAAAGGGAATTATATATTGCTCATATGGTCCATTTACTGGAAGGTGGTCTGATGAAAGCAGGTAAGTGTTCATTTAATTAAACCATTTTTTTTATTTAATCTAGAATGAGAATCACTAATGTCTCGGGATGAAAGGGAAAGAGAATGAAAGGGAAATTTCTGCCTTCAACAATGAAACTTTTGTTATTGAATGATTGTACTAGTTGCTTCATGTTCTCTCCCACATCCTTCTGAGAGGGAGTGAGCAAGCATCTGTGTGATGCTTTGCTGCCTACCAAGGTTAATAAGGTCCACAGACTGAAAAGATCAATTCTATAGAGTAAATACCTAAAACTAGACAATTAAAATAAAAAAAAAAATCTCTTATGTCTTCTTGGTGTGATACAGTTCTGTAGCAGGACACATAGAATAATAATCTATTTGTCTTACTAGTTGTGAAGTGCAGTTTTCAGGCAGCATTAATACTAACTTTTAACTACTTTTGTTCAGTTGCAAGCTCCCAATTTCCACTCATTTGGTAGAGATCTGTTCCAAGCCAGAATTAGTTACATATTAGAAAGCTGGGTGACTCATTACCGTAATAGCATGAAAAGCTGAAATATGCTTTGAAAGCAATACATAGTCTTTTAAGGAGTCTATTTAAACAGCTAACAAACAAAACAACAATATACTAGCAGAAAACTGATGTAGAATTGCCTAATAGAGGAACAGCTTTGGTTGAGGAAAGCTGACAAGAGAAACTGGATGTATGACACCAGAAAATTCTATTCTCTTCCTGCTTTCAAAATTCCTTTGTGCAGGGCAGCATACGCCTCATCCTGATCTTCTGCTTTGATCTCAAAATCACATGCATAACCTAGCCATGCTGCATATGGCTGACAGGCCATGTCAGACCTAGTGAGAACATAATAATCACTGACGTACCTTGCTTTCCTTTGAAATAATCTTAAGAAAGGAAGAGAGAGGCTTCTGTTCACTCTAGTAGATCCCCAAGGGTGGACAATAAAAGCATCACAGTTGTAGACCACACCACAAACCACACTGACCTGACAGTATATAGGCATATTCACTGGGCAGCCTTATTCTTCCTCTTTTTAACCAATGTCTTCTTTATATAGAAAATTGCAAAGGTTCCCTTTAAGAAAATGTAACATGAAGTACTAAGTATTCCCGTGCAGAAGAGATAAGAGTATCAAAAAATAAAGGTCTGGATGAAGAAAAAGTAAAACACTGTAACATGGAAATAAATTTATTTTAAAATATGTATATGGGCATTGATATATTGGAAAATATGGTTAAAAACTCAAATACTAAACTCCTTATCTGCAGTGTTGAAGAAACTTTCAAAAAGTAGGGGGTAACATCATAGATCACTAGAAGAAAAATGTATTAGATAGCAGAAGCCTGCTGAAAAGACATTTGATATGATAGATTGGGACTAGGTAGAGAAGGGCTATCCCTCACGGCAGTAGGATACGCTTTTCTACTATGCATCTGAAAGATGGGACTTGGGAGAAAAAACTGTTCAGAACTGTAATTAAAAAAGCTCCTAAGATGCTGCATTATAATGTAATATATACACGCTACTGAAATAGAGTACATTTCTTACAAGGATACAAATGCACTGGGGGTTATATAGCAATTTTTTTTTCATATGAATGAGAAATTTTAAATGCTACAACCATATAATTACATAGGAATCACTAGTTGATTTGTGAAGAATCTTCCAAACTGCACACAGATCAGAGTGCAAAAACTTTTTTGTAACTTTGATGACTCAGCTGGATCCTAGAGAAATTATTCAGAGATGCAAAAAGGAAAACACATCTGGCCAAGAAGTTGAGCGCTCAGAACAGGGGAAAAACCTGTTTCCCGCATTTTAGTGTTATAAAACTCCTAACAGAAATATGATGCAAAATAGCAGAAAAAAATTCTGCAAATTTTCACCTTCCAGACTCATTTCCAGCCAGATAGAAACTCTGTTAGCACCACTTTCATGAATTCTCACTACTAATGTTTTAGGGCTTTGGTTCACTCTGGTGCTTTGTATACCTCATCTGTGTGACGTTTGAATAGACTTCGCCACCCTGAAAAAAACCCGAACATTTGGATAAATCTTTATGAGGAGATTATTTTTTTATGGTCATTTTCTTCTTAGACCTGCCATTTAGTGTTTTCATGATCTTACAGATCACGAAAGATAAGCAGAAAAAATCGGCTAAATCTTTATTCATAGAGCTAGTGTGGGATTATTTTTATCTCAGTAGGCACAGCATCAACTCAGAAGTAAAGTATCTACTTTTAAACTGAATAACACTGAGGAGCATGAAGATATAAAAGAACAAAGATTTTTTTAATTTTTTTTCTTTTAACAGAGAGTCACTAGTGGGAAAAACCTGTAACTCACAACATTTAAGTGTATAGATAGTAGTTATATTGAAAAAAATAAAATAAAATTCAGATAATGAGTGGTGAAGAGCAAGGTCAGATCTCTGAATATACTAAAAGGCAATTTGTTTTACCTGTGATAAGCATAATCCAAGGAAGACAAAAAACACATACAATCTTCAATTACTGTCACATTTTACATATTTGTACATGTAGTGGTTGTTATCCAGAAAAGTTGGTATCATTATTCTACTCATTATTCTGTTCTTTTTGACATCTAGCTGCATCACTGGCTGCAAGCTACCGCTAGTCTTTGAACACATCAGGACTGAGAGGTGTGCTCTGTCAGCATTTATTATTTATTTTAAATTTGATAAATTTATGTTTATAGTCTGTTTATTCCCGTTGAATATCCAGCACATAAAATTTATGTCATGATTCTTAGCTGTAACCACCCACAGAAATTAAATTCAAAGGGAAAATGAATGGGGGCAAAACTAATTATCACTTACAGTAAATTAAACATTAACAAATTTTTTTTTTCATTTTACTTGTTTCGTTTTCTGCTGAAATCACTCAGTAACCTTTTTGCAAAAGACAAAGCTTATGATACAAAAATAAATTCCCCAAGCTCTGATATGTTTTTTCTAAAATGAAACGTGCACACCTGATGAAAATACTCATACTGACAACTGAATAGTTGAAACTGAGGGAAATAAATCCAGGTATCTTGAAGGATATCCTTTAAGAAATGCACAAATTTGTTGTTACAGAAAGAATGAGTCACAGAATACTGAAAAATTGAAAGGGATCTAGTCTCTGTTCACAAACTACGCAGATGTAGCTATGTGAGAGAGTTGCACAGTATTTACTATCATAATATATGACACAGCTCTAGCCAGTTGTGTTAGATGTTTACTTTCACAATGGGAAAAAAAAAAAAAAAAGACAATTTTTATGTAACAGTATTTCTACAGATAAAGCACGTCAAAATCTCAGAGGAGAAAAGTTTGGAGATAAGGTTTAAGGCTTAAGGCTAAGGTTTATTCAATGTCTTGTGGTAGAAAAGGAAGAATTCCAGAGAAATGGGGCAGGAAAAGTGAAAAAGTGATCCATAGCTGTGCTTTGTCAAAGAGTAAGATGCCAAGAATGCATAAACAAGGTAAGTAGTTATGGGAGAAGGTTTATTATGTGCGATCAGAAAATTGGATAACAATTCTGGAAAGAAATTATGAACTCTTTCTTGAGAGGTTAGAAAGGATAAGAAGCCTGGATAAATAAGCAGAAAATGGCACGGATGCAGTTTCCCTATTTTGAGTCTAAACTTGGCAACCTGCATTTGCTGAAATTTCTTTTTAAAAAATATTAGTAATGACACTGAGCTGCAATAATGAATGAAGGAGTATGGGAGACAAGTTTGACATCATAAATATTACTCTACAACAGCATGAGTTGTTAGAAACACTATTAGAAGGGAAAAATAAATACAACAGGTTTTTTTTCCATAGAGATGTCTCTATATTTGTGACCTTCAAACTGTTGTTCACTACTTGTCACTATTTGTCTATAAGATGAAATGGAAGAACTGTCCATTCTTTAATTTAGTATTTCTTTAATTAAACAGCTCTTGTCTCCAAATAATAGTTATATCATAATGTGCACACATATAAAACCAAACACATATACAAATGGCGTATCATTTTCTGATGTTATTTGTATCACAAATAGCCATTGTCAAGACTTATCTTAACACAGGTGCCCTACTTGGTTATTGCATTTTTGAAGATTTTTTAAATACTATTTTATGAGTGTTTCAAAGCCATTATCTACTTCTGTTTTCAGATCAAGACAGTTGTCAGTCTAGCTTCTTACAACGGAGCTAGACTCTTTTCTGTGGTTCCCAGTGACAGGACGAGGGGTAATGGGCACAAGCTTGAACATAAGAAGTACCATTCAAGTATGAGGAAAAACTTTACAGTGAGGGTGACAGAGCACTGGATGCACAGGAAGGTTGTGGAGTCCCCTTCTCTGGAGACCTTCAAGACCCACCTGGATGCAGACCTGAGTAATATGCTCTTTGGCAGGGGAGTTGGACTACATGATTTCTAGAGGTCCCTTCCAACTGACAATTCCTCGATTCCATGATTCTTCCATACTGCTTGTAATGTTTGCTAACTCTTTTTTGAAGGAATAAAAAAAATTGAAGTGAGCAAGAGATAAGTATATTAAAATAAGTGTACTTAGATAAATATATAACCTGAGTTCATCATAAATTTTAAATTAAAATTTCTTCGCTGAGATACAGCTACAGTTTTGGGACACAATGTAATAATTTCAAATTAGGGAATTAGGAATTGGGGAAAATTACATCCTAGGCTTCCAGGCAAAATTTCTAAACAAAACCAGAACAAGAGTATTCAAATAGCCAGTAGTCTGACAAAGCATTGAAAATTCAGTTGATGGAATACAGGGAAAAATTAGAATGGAAGAGTTAAATACTTTCTTTGCTTGATTTGGACAAGAAACATGAATTTGAATCTTCTATATCCAACGTTAACATTCCTAGCACTGGATATTTTAAGTTAATGTCTCTTTACCCCCATAGAAATAAAGGTATTAATTCAAGACCCAAAAAAAATATTACTTCTTGCCAGGCCATGCAAACTATTTTGCACCATCTGTCAAATCCCACAGCTTGTTTACTAATGTTTTTGTTGTTCTTGTTCACTAAATTCTACGTATCTGACTGGCATTCTTCCCAGTCTGAAATGAGGGGTTTGTAATCCATTTCCTATTTGTATTAGTTTTCACTTGCTCTTTCTTGTACAAATAAAGTCCATGAAACTTTTTTTTTTATTATAGATTTTCAATTCAAGTAAATTTAGACTCTGCCAAGTTGGTTATACACCAACCAAGGATGCTAGTAAGGCCTCTAGGCTGTCATTCTGGGTGTTCAGATTTCCAAAGTTGTGTTTTTCAGGGAAGTCTCTGGTTGGTTTTGTTATTGTGTTGACTTCCCAAATGCTTATATGCATACGTATAATCATGACATACATGTTATATGATCAGCTGTTCAGCCTCTATCAAAGAATGACAAGCCATCCATGACTCTCAAATAACGTAAATATGATGCAATTTAGGAATTTATTTTTTCTGATTTGAGTTGAAGAAATAAGAGTTAGAACTACAGTTATCTCCAGTATTTCTAGGACATACCTTGTATAGAAATGTTTCTCTGGAGATACTCGTTGTACCACTGAAAGTGGAATCAGGGGGTTTGGTCCACAGAGGCTACACCTACACTAGCATAGTGTGCAGCCTGACAAAAGTGGATCAGCAGAGTGGAAATGGTGGCACTGAGAAATATAAGTGCTTAGAGGAGTTAACTTCTGACAAACCCTATTCTATTCCCATTGACTGATACCTATGTCACCTAAGTTGGAGTACATTAGGTGCACTCCTGCAATACGCCTTCCACTTTAGTGTTGTCCAAAAGGAATTCAATTTGTGTTCTCCAAGAGTGGTGTACAAAGCAAACAAAAGCATGTCACTGGAGACAATCAGGAAATTCAAGTCAGTAGTGTTTTTCTGACCCAAACTGATGCAAGAATATTGTTACCCCATGCCTTTAACTATATTAATGTTTTGCACAGCACAAACTTTGAAGTTATGACTGTCCAAAGCTGTAACATATGATAATTTTAATTACACTAATATAGTAGTGTCTGAATGAAAAATATCTGTGTAACACTTTGCAATCAGTTTATTAAAGGTTTGGCACAAAGCTGAAAGTCTGGTATTTTTAATTTGGGGGGGGGGCATCACTAGACTTTCCAATCACAAAAGTATGTTAATACTCTTTTAAATCTTGAATTTGACTTTGTTTTAATTTTTTGTTTAAGAATGCTGTTTAAATGTGTAAATATATATATCTGGCAACATATGTCATAAAAGTGCCTATATAAATATATAACTATTATAAGATAAATGCCCCATGCTCTGCCTATTTCATCTGTGGAAGAAAAATTTTAAGACGTGAATCTCACTTTATGAAGGGAAAGCAGCTGTCTGTTAAAGCTTTCCCTGCAGATTGGAACACTCAACTAAAGAAAGAATAAGGTTATTTATGCTGCATGGAAATAAAATAATAATTAAAAAAAACCCAACATCACCACTCTCCAAGCATATCACGTTTATGTTTGGGGAATCCTCTAGCTCTTTCTTTCTGTGCAACTTGATGGAAACAAGAAAAAATTTGGTGGAAACTGTGAAATTATCTTCATCCCTTTTTGAGACATTTTTCAGATTCAGCATAGCTTCAATGACATCAGAAAAATATGTCAGAGACTTGACTGAAACTAGTCAAAAATCTTGATGTAGTTTGAGGACTGATGATTTTTGGTGGTGGTGGTGGTGTTTATTTCAAGACCTAATAATTGTGCTAATAGTGGCTTTAAATAAAAATGCTTTCCAGATCAATTCAATCACTAATTATAATGTGTGAGTGAAAAATCATGGATGAAGCTCTCAATAAGATAACTTTTGATGAAAGACAACATTGCATCACATAACAAAATGAAATGATTATAGACTATATATAGTGATCATTGCAAATTTAAATTGTTTAATCAGCTACTAAACAGAGGTCTGAGCATGTAAAATCACATGCTATAACTCCTTGTAATACACATATTTACTTTCCATGTGGAATCAGACTGAGTAACTGTTAAAATGAAAACCAGTTTACAAAGTCAATAATAATTAGGTATGAACTTTCTTTTCAAAGTACTATGAACACCACCAGCTATGATACATTTGTAGTTAAAGCTGGGAATCAGCAAAGACCGGTTATATTCTTATGCTACTAACTGCCTCTCAGGCCTAGGAGAACTCAGCCTTTAATTGACTCTGTTATCCAGTCTGAGAAATCAGGACAATAGTGCTTCGCTTTATTTATAATGCACTTTGACATTGCTAAGAGAAAAAAGCTGGGTAAGCACAAGAATGTTCTATGTCACAGGACTACTACAAATGCAAAGAGCATCAGGGACACACAACATGAGATGTGTGACTGCTCTGCGTATTTGAGAGAAGTATTTTTTAAAACTTTCAACAAGTTTAAATTATGGACTCACATAAAATATGAGTTGGAAGAACCTCATAGGGTTAATTAGTGAAAAGAAGATAATTTTTCCTGTGTATCTTGCATCAAGTCTTTCATGGCCTGTGAACTTCTTTAGAAAGATGCTTAAATTACATGAACAAGAAATTAGTCCTGATTTATGTAAAGTGTTCTTGTCTGTTGTTTGGCTTTACTTTCACCCTTAATAATTTTTTGTTAATAATTGGTAATATTACCATGAACGCACACAGTAAATGCTATATAAGGCAAAGCTATTAATTCCTTCATCTCCTTGGCTCTTCTTTTTTTTCAGTTTTCCATATTATAATTTGTTATGAAAAACAAGATAATTTATTTGGCATATTTTTTCAGGTGCTTCGGTGCATTATGGCTCTGTGTGATGCCTTTATAGCAATTAAATTTTAGATCACCCCTTGTGCAAAAAAACCCAGCTGGTCACAGTGGTATTTTTACACATGAAACACCAATAACATTTAGCTAACATTACTTGATTTTTTTAAAATAAATGGTTACTTAAGAAGTGTATCCCAAGAAGACAGCATTTACTATGAACTTTAATAGATCGATTTACTACTTGTCCTTCCTATAACTTGATGCTAAATGATTTTACTGGAGAAAAGAGCTACAATAAGGGTGAACAGTCATTTTATTAGATACTCTGAATTCTTAAATTACTTGTAGTAACTTAGATTACTGTATAATATTAAAAGACAATATCTAGGAAGTTGAACTAAAGTTTTATTAATCAGTCCTCTAGAGTCTGTTTACACTTCTAGAGAGGACATTCAGTAATGGCCTCTGTTAAGAACACTAGCACGGATGATAGCTCTGTTGCCGATTATAGCAACCTACAAGAAAGTCATAACCATTTTCTCATATATACATATTTATATAAATCCACAACTATATGTCTCCTTGTTAATTTGCTTTAAGTTGATTAGTGGAAATCTCAAACTGTTGGAATAGATTTCTCTACAAATATAATAAAATGTATTTCACTTCTAGTAAAAATAAAGTACTTATTAGACAGTACAAACCATGTGAGTGATCTCAAAGTACTCCATAAAAATTAAATAATTTTGCTACACACTAACTCTGATAAATATTATTAAATTTGTATCACATTTAAGGAATTTGAAGCAAATGCTCTAATGTGATTCATCTGCAGAATACACAAAGGAAATCAAATATCTCCGAGGATTTCAAAGTTCTGTCTCTAACTGTTAGGTCCTCCTCAAAACAAACTATAAATATTGCTGTTTCATATGCATCAAAATTATGTAACAATTAAAATTCCAAACAAGTACTACATCTAACCAAAATACAGGCAAGTTATAAGAAAGGTTTATTCTGTTCTGATAACTGTGTATAATGCTAGTGTAATGAAAAGAAACAAAAACAAAAAACAAACAAACAAACAAACAAAAAAAAACAAACAAAAAATTTCTACTGTTTTTATCCCTCTAAGCTTTTCTGATTCTGACCCTTCAACAAGGCATATAGCAAAGTAAGCTGACCTTGGTTTTTACAGCAATAAGTATAAGCAAGAGCGTCTCTGCACACCGTTCCTTGGTATAAATTATAAACAATCATGTCTTACTGCTCAGGAAGTGGATAGTCTCTGAAAAATATGCTGATAATTTCAGAGAGTTCAGTTAGTTAGAAGAGACTTTGCTGAAAAGTAAAATTACTGAAAAAAAATTGGTTCTGTTTTACTTCAAACCGGGACAATTATTACGATGTCATTCCCAAGAGATATTTGTCTAGCCATTTTTTGAAGTCTTCCAAATTTCATATGCACAACGTTCTTACTCCATTGACTTCAGGATGTCTTTATCATTTCAAAGTTTTTCATATTAGCAAATCATGACATTTTTCTTATGCTTTATGAAGAAATGGTCAGTACATCAAGTTTTTCTTCGGAATAACTGTTAGTTGTTGTGATAAGAAGATCGCCTAACACTCACAAAGGAGCACAGAAACAGAATGGCAGGTGGGGAAGCCCAGATAATATCCTAGCCCAGCTACTCTAAGTCCCATACCAGGAGCCGTTACCCCACCATGAGCCCACCTCCACAACCCAAGAAGAGCACAGGGCCTAAAGGCAAGCAGCAACCAAATTATGGACTCAGAGGAAAGGACACTCTGTCCGGGCCCCTCCCAAGGCTGTCCCAGCAGACCCTCAGCCACAGTGTCCAGGTTTGACACCCATCACAATGAGTTACTGCTGGAGTATCTTTTGGAGAGAGTGAGGTGACTGGTAGGGGTATGGGACATATTATGACATGCAGGGGAAGAGCATCTGGGGTTTGTACAAGACTTGCTACAGGATGTTTAGGGAAGGTGTTGAAAAGGAATCTAGAGAATCCGGGTAGGAATAATTTTAGGAAACCATGGAAGTAAGGAGATAAGAGGCTGGTCTCATGTAAATAGCTTGCCGTTCAGTATGCTTTGTCCGGCCATACCCCGCATTTGATCAGTGCATTCTGCTCCGTCTTATTACTAAACTAAATTTCTAATTATTTTTCTGAGTGAAGTACTCTCCTTTCTCTGTGCATTGTGACTGGGTCTGAACGCTGGTAACAGGACACAGGTGCATATGCCTGGGTGTCAGCAACTGGACTGGAGAGCCCAGAGTGAGTGAAACCTAAATGCCAGCCCTGAAATGGGACCAGAGGGAGATGCCCATGTGTCTGTGGTGCAGCATGTCAAGTGACTGTTGGTGTGGGAGGGCATGCATGACAGCTGGTGAAAATGAGCCAGATAAACCATCAAGCAGATGACATGGCTCAGGAGCTGGAGACAAGGGGGTGTCTCCAAGGGTGACATCACAAGAAGGGATGGCTTTGTGGGACCAGGGGAGAATCAGCAGCTGCTGAAAAGACGCATAGGGTCTGAAGACTTTAGGGGCAAGACCTGCTGGTGTGCCTGTAAGGGTGAGAGGCAGGGGAGCTTGGCTACTCGGGAGCCAGGAACCCCATCCTGCTCTGGGGGTGCATGTGATGTGCACACATGCACAAGTGAGATCATCTGTACCACCACCTGGAGAGCCTCAGGGGCTTGTATGCTAAGGTCCCAGCAACCAGGGAGGCTGGGATCTAGGAACAGCTATTGAGCAAATGTAGTGTCTGAGCCCAGCTGGCCCATGTTGTACATATGTATATATATTTATATACGTGTGTGCATATATATATGCCAGCAAACCTCCACTCTGCCCAGCTACAGAAGGGAGCAGGATGAGGCTGTTGATGCTGCCTGTGTTTGTGTAAATGGTCTGCATGCCTGTGGTCTATATGGCTGGCTATGTGTGTAGGTATATACATTCTCCTCCTGGAGAAACTGGCTGCCCACACATTGGATGGGAGTACTCTCCACTGCATTAAAAACTGGCTGGAGGGCCGGGATCAGAGAGTGGTAGTGAATGGAGTTAAATTCAGCGGGCGGCCAGTCACAAGTGGTGTCCCCCAGAACTCAGTACTGGGGCCAGTTCTCTTTATCATTTAACATCTTTATCATTGATCTAGATGAGGGGATCAAGTGTACCCTCAGTAAGTTTGCAAATGACACCAAACTAGGTGGGAGTGTTAACCTGCTTGAAGGTAGGAAGGCTTTGCAGAGATATCTGGACAGGCTGGATCGATGGGCCAAGGCCAATGGCACTAAGTTCAATAAGGCAGTGCCGGGTCCTGCATTTCAGTCACAACAATTGCATGCAGTGCTACAGGCTTGGGGAAGAGTGGCTTCAGAGCTACCTGGCAAAAAGCCTGGGGGTGTTAGTTGACAGCCAGTTGAACATGAGCCAGCAGTGTGCCCAGGTGGCCGAGAAGGCCAACAACATCCTGGCCTGTATCAGGAACAGCGTGGTAAGTAGGACTCAGAAGGTGATCGTCCCCCTCTACTCAGCACTGGTGAAGCCCCACCTCAAGTACTGTGCTGTGTCCAGTTTTTAGCCTCTTACCACAAAAAAGACATTGAGGTGCTAGATCAGGTCCAGAGAAGTTAGTGAGGGATCTGGAGAGTAAGCCTTACAAGGAGAGGCTAGGGGAGCTGGGGTTGTTCAGCCTAGAGAAAAGGAGTCTGAGGTCATCCTGAGACCTTATTTGCCCCGTTGGAGGGTCGGAAGTGGAAAGCACAGAGGGGTCACACCTGTAGGGAGGAGCGGACAGGACAGGTGACCCAAAATTGACCAACAGGGGTATTCCATCCCATCCGCATCATGCTCAGTATAAGAGCTGAGGGATCAAAGGGTCAGCTCTCTTTCTTCAATAGCTGACGTCCAAGGAGGACCCTGTCTCTTCTTCTGCCTTTGATCCCGATCTGAACATTCCTGGCTCCATTTCTGGAATCCAGCTCCTGTCGATCACTGAGTCCAGTCTGGGACTTTTCCTGATGCTTGCTGGTGATGTGATCGTCATACTGGGAGCTTGATACAGTTTTGTATATACTGTATACTTTTTTTCTTTTTTAATTTTTTTCTTATTTATTATATTATTATTTATATTTTCATTAAAGTAGGTTTTTTTTCTAAACTCAAATTTCTTTAATCCCTTCCTCTCCTCTCTCTTTCTTGTGTGGGGGGGAAGGGATCATCATCCATCTTTCTGATTGGTCAAAACCACGACACGTGCCCAGATAATAGCCTATCTGTTGCCTCACAAATGAGTAAAGTAAGTAGGCTTATTTAATACACCTTGCAGACTGTACTCTTGATTGTACTTTGAGTATAACAGTTTATTTTTTCACAAGATGATTTTACAGATTCCAGTTCAGTTTATGAACGACTATAATCCCTGGAAAGGCTTGGAATGAATTTCTTTGCAACCGTTTGTTTTTCTTCCCACTTATGCTGTTCATTATATCTGTCTAAATGTGGTTCCTTGCACTCGTCTCCATTGAACCACATCTGTTTTTCTCCCAGACCATTTCTCCAATTTGTCAAGATCGTTATGAATTCTCATCTTACCCTCCAGTATGCCTTCAGTCCCTCCCAGCTATGTGTTGTCTGAAAATTTAATCATATACTCTTGATTCCATCATTCCAATTGTTAATGAAAAAACTGAATTAAGTTCCTCTCTGTACATCTTTTTGTTCTGGCAGTGAACCACAAATAACAATTCTCTAGGCACAGTTTCCCAACCAGTGCTTAAGGTCTCTGTAGAGTCAACAAAAATCTATTTCCTTAAACTGGATTGTTTAAAAAAGAAAAAAAAAAAGTTATAAAGGTTCAAACCACACTAAATTCAAGGTCCCATAAACTTATGTCTGGATTTTTCTATATTCTCAGGGTCTTTGATCTTGCAGTGGCAAAAAAAAATTATATGGGTCGGACCAGATTTTTATTACTCTGCCTGATATCCTTCAGAAGCTTTAAATAGTCCAGTAATTCAGAATACTTTCCTTTATCTGTATAATTCTATGTCCCTCTCCTCTACACCCCTCCTCTCCACAAACTCTATGATCACCACTGCATGTTTTCTTTATGGGCAGGATATATTTCAATCCTGTTTATAAAGGTATATTAACATGTCTTAATGTCTACATATAAATTTCCCCACATATCCAAGGTATCTGAGCTCTCAATACAGCAAAAACAGAAACCCAGTCTAAACTACTCATACGAGTGTCTAGTACCATTTGATATCATGCAGAGTCTCAAAGACAGCCACTGGGGGTATAACACCAGATCAGTGAAACCCGAGTCTTCCTTAGCTAGTCTGAAGATCTCAAGTGGTACTAGAGGTCTATGTTTAAGCAGCTGAAATACACTTTCGGTTCCATTGTCTACAGTGGGAACCTCTTGCTATTCGAGATGCTGAGGATATTCTCACCCTGCTCCAAATAACTGTTTCAAAAGGACCTGGGCCATTCAGAGGTCCACTATCATAGTCTGGATACTGAAGTACACTTCAAATGGCACCAGATGCCTAAGAGTGAGTATTTTAATCAAGTATCTGGCACACCTTCAAACATCTACATACAGAAATCTGATTATAAATGTTCTAATTTCAAACTGAATTCAATCGTCCTAGAGATAACAAATTGCATGGATATGATTTTAAGACTTATGAATTACGTGAACAGTCTAGTCTAAATTCCCTGTTCCCATATTCCCTATGACCTAGACTCAGCTCAAACACGTAGTCCTTGCTAAGACTAAACTGTAAGTATCTATTGCCACTAAGAGACTTCTAGGTGTTCTGACTGACCTCCAGATGCTCCTCCAGGAGGGTTTATGTCATAACCACTAGCTCCATGAAGATATCACAGGTATTCTAAAGTTAATCAAACAACATTGTAATCTATATTTGGGTAATGGAGCTGTCTAATTCTGTCTTCAATGGCATTGATTACTTCAGTCAGCAGCTCAAGTTAAACTTCTGGGAAAGACAGAAGCAAAAAAAAATGCATTAAACATTTAATCTTCTTGGTGTCATCCGTTTACAGTTCACCCTCTCCAGTGAAGATCTTCAATTTCATACTAACCTACTTACAAAGTTATGAATACCATTTTTGATGTCTCACACTACTTGTATCTTGTTTTGTGTCTTAGCCTCTCTAGCCCAAATCCTTACATGTGTGTGTTAATTTTTTATAAACCTCATTGATACTTGGAACTAGATTCTACTCTATAAGATTTTGTCTTCTGTTTGAGTTTAATGAAGAAGTCATGACATTGATCTCTTACCTGCGCTTTCTCTCCTTCTTCCATATTGTGAGAGTTCGTAGTCGTGCTTTTTATTGTTCATTTGAGGTACTTAACTCTTCCTACCCTTAAAAACTCATTACCAAGACAATTTTATCTAGCAGGTCCTTTTACAGAATTGTTAAAGCATGCCTTTTTTAAAACTTTTCCCCACCTGTGCTTTAATTAGGTCAAGCAAACAGCTAATTTGAAGCTGTCATAACAGTTAATATTTTATTTTACATACTTTTCATTTACTTCACTCACACAATGGTACAGAGTTAGACTGTCCTAGAGTGAAACCAAGACAGCCATCCAGAGTTGTCTCTCTGGAAGGAAAATTTGCCATGTGCTATTCATGATGACTGAGGAAGAAGAGGTCCTTGCATACACATAGATAGACATGGGTTAAGACCTCAATTACAAGCTCTTATAGCAAGTGATACTCCCCAGTGACTGAAAGCCAAAACTGCTTCAGTAAACAGGAAGTAAATATTATATTGAATTTATCACTTGACAACTCCATGAGGGCTTCCCCTGTGTCAATGACAAATTCCTGGCAAAGACAGACACAAAAGGTTGTTGAATTTAGTCACATTGATTAACAGTTATATCCTCAAAATATTTTTAAACTGCTTAAAGGAACCTGATACCAAACCATTGTTGCCTTCATTGTTTCAAGTTCAAGTTTACTTTATTTGCCCAAATTCTACCACAAAGTGAATTATCTCCAAATGTTTCTTTCCAGTTATAACTCACTGCTTTAGGAAGCTAAATCAAAACCACCAGTCAAGGTAGGGTTCAATATGAGATTAAGATATGTAAATACCCCAGTTACATGCATACAATGTGGCTGAGCTCTCACTATAGCTGATGGAGACATAGGGCTTTATTCACTTTACCAAGGTAGGTCTCTAGTGCAGTAAGAGATATTATAGGGTATGCTGCCTCGCATTCATTCATCTGTTATGTCAGTACATCCTTTTGTCCATAACCTTTCATAGAACCTTTGTCATAATTGCCACCAAATGCAGATGCCAAGATCCTCTTGGTCATCACAGATGACAAAGTTTAGGCACTTGAACTGAGCCCCTGTTGGCTGAAACTTGACTGAAAAACAGCTCAAGCAAATGTAAAAAAAACCAAAATATGCAGTTTTCAGGAGCATTAGGATTCTTCTATGAAAGGGCTTAATCCCATTTCTCCACAAAACATATAAAGCAGTCTTAAATTCAAGAGACAAAATATTACATTTATTCTTTCTACAGCACTTTTAGAACACTGTTTAGGCTTGATAAGTTTCACTTAGGAAGCCAAAAGACTCCTCTTTCTAGATTTTTTTTTGGTTTTTAAAACTATCTCTTGCTTTCCAACGTATCGTAGCTCCATTGCTACAGCAATCTGCTCAGTATAGCCCTTTTCCCCATACAGTGTTTTTCTATTATCTTCTTCTGAAACAAATTGCTAAATAATACAGCATCCTATAGTTTCCCATCAAGAAAGTATCTTGCAATGGCAAGTGGTCAAGCGAATTAAATCTATTTCTAGATTCAATGAATTCCAAGTATTTTGGGGTCACATTTTAAGAGGTTCTGTTATTTGCGGTTCTTGGCAATGCATAAATAATTTTATCACTGGTCACAAATAACATTAGCACTGGACAATAAAATCCATTATAGCAGAGTTGCAAATCTATAGTGGAACATCTCCTAGACACATCGGGAAGAATAAGCATTTCTTTATCTCACTGTGTTTACATCTAGCAATTAGCCAGGAAACATAAGAAGCCATTAGTTCTTTTGCAAGGTTTGTTGTCTGGTTGCCTGTAAAATCCAATGGCTTTCATTTGTCATTCTTACTACTGAAAAAATCACTGTCCACTTATCATTGTCTTTTGAAGTTTCCTGCTCACAATGGTTTGCATAAGAACAGATTTAATACAGTTTAGGTACCCTCCATCAAGCCACATGCTGGATGATATTTCTTCCTCCAACATTATGCTGTAACACAGTGCTAACCCTTCCTCTTCACTGCTTGGGGATTTTTCAGAGTATCTTCTACCAGTTTCTCACTTGGCTGTGAACCACCTTCACTGCCTGTTTTCCTTATCATTTATGTTGTTTCATTTTCTCCTGCAAGAATGTGCCAGTTATACATTTTAATAAGAGAAATCTCTAATCTCATGCTGAACAACAACTAGATAATACTGAAAATTTTATGTCTTCTAATAGGCCTGGAAATCTATGAAATAGTGAGCCATACAGTAATGTAATGACCCACTTTAATTTGATAGCTATTCTTATTATTAATAGGAATCCGTATGAATTTAGTATAATTTAGTTTCTGGCTAAATTTGTTTCTCCCACATTCTTAAGTTCATTTAGGAGATTTAAAATGCATCTTCTTAGCAAGAGTGCCTCCCAAACATATCTAATGAATACTTATTCATGGTGGTTTGGTGCCACCCCCGCTTGAATCAAGGGCATTTGATAGTGATGATGAATATTTAAAACATCATATATTTAGAAATATTTTAATTATATACAGAAGTTAAGCTTGTTTGAACAAGTTTCACTGGCGGATGATTCCCCTATATGTATTATCTTCTCATGATTTTCTTACCAAATGTTGACTGCATTGCTGGCATGCAGCATAGGTCTGGAATTGCAAAAATCACATCCATACACATATATGTATATAAGTCTGTTGGTGTTCATGCTTATTTTTTGCAATAATTCAGGCCTGGCCAAACTAGACATACATAAGTCCATGGGCCCTGATGGGATGGGAACTGGCAGATGTAATTGCTGGGCTACTCTTCATCATCTTTGAAAGGTCATGGAGAACAGGAGCAGTGCCTGAGGACTGGAAAAATGCAAATATCACTCCTGTCTACAAAAAGGGCAAGAAGGAGGACCCAGGAAACTACAAGCCTTTTAGTCTCACCTCTGTCCCTAGGAAGATAATGGAGCAACTTGTTTTAGATGCCATCTCCAAGCATCTTAAAGAACAGGAAATCATTGGAAGTGGTCAAGACAGATTTACCAAAGGATGTCTGGGTGAGGGGAGAGCAGCAGATGTCATCTACCTTGACTTCAGCAAGGCTTTTGACACTGTCTCCCATAACATCCTCATTAGGAAACTGAGGAAGTGTGGGCTAGATAAGGGGGCAGTGAGGTGGATTGANTGAGGGGGCAGTGAGGTGGATTGAGAACTGGCTGTGTGTCAGGACTCAGAGAGTTGTAATTAATGGAGCAGGTTCCAGTTGTAAACCTGTAACCAGTGGTGTCCCCCAAGGGTCAATACTCAGTCCAGTTCACTGATGATACCAAACTAGGAGAGTTGGTTGACGCTCCAGAAGGCTGTACCATCCCACATGACCTGTACAGGCTGGAGAGCTGGGCAGAGAAAAACCTAATGAGGTTCAACATGGGCAGATGCAAGGTCTTGCACCTGGGGAGGAAGAACCCCAGGCACCAATATATATTTAGGGGTGAATTTCCTCAAAAACATTTCTGAGGAGAAGGACCTGGGAGTCCTGGTGGACAGCAAACTTTCCATGAGGCAGCAATGTGCCCTTGTCACCAAGAGGGCCAATGGAATCCTGGGCTGCATAGGGAAGAGTGTGGCCAGTAGGTCGAGGGAGGCCCTTCTCCCGCTCTACTCTGCACTGGTGAGGCCACAACTGGAATACTGCATCCAGTTCTGGGCTCCCCAGTACAAAAGAGACATGATTCTTACTACTAAAATAGCAGAAGCAAAAGCACGGTCCAAGAATGCCTCCAGAGTTGGAGACCTTTTTCTAAAGGAGTGTTTTTTCTGTTATGTTTTGCTCATACTCTTATTTTCCTATAACTTGAGCCCACAGTATCCTCCATCCTTCCTGGGATAGGTTAGAGAAAGGTGGCTTCATTGTTCTTTAATGGACATCTCCAGTTCCCACACTGAACAAAGCTGCTGTATGGAGGTACTGCAGAGAAGGGGAATGTGTGTGTGTGTGGTTGACTTGACAGATTTCTTCTTAATTACAAAAAGTGGCAAGAGCAGCAGAACTAAGATGCTGAAAGCCAGTGGGCTTCCAGAAAATTAGACAATAGATATTGGCTTTCTGTTCTCAATCATGCATCCAGTCCACTGATGGAAATCACCATCAAAGTGTCCTAGAGACTATTAAATTTGGCATAATCATTTTACAAAAGATTGTCCTACTTTCCTTCCTGTTTGTTTTAGAGAATAATATGATGGGGGCGGGGAGAAGAACTTGGAGAAGACAATGTCTGTCTTGCCAAGCAGAAAATTAACAGAACCCATTCACACAGCTATTTTCTACTTTATGTCTTATCCAAGAAAAGGGAGGGATGAGGAGGAAAAGTGAAAGAGAGAATTTTCACTCAGTTTATAAAATCTATCTGCTATATTTGTAATGAGAAACTGTTACTTAAAAGTCCTATAGCACCAGGGATCATGTTTTCCCTGATGAAAAGAATTAATGTTTGTCAGATAGTCATACACTTGCTGTTATTTTTAATAAATCTCACATTCCAATATGAAACATTTGCATTGAGCAAATGCTATTCAATAAATAATTTCTGGGATTTATTTCAATAATTATTTCAGATATATTACAAAACTGGTGGAATTGTATGTTTGGACATGTGTCTGAAAGTTGTAATAGCATCAACCCATTTCAGAGATGTATTTTCAAAAAGTTAGGAATTTATGTCATATTCACAATAGGTCTTTCACAGACTTTTCATGTAATATTGAAACCTTCACACACATAGTAATTGTACTGTAGCCATAATCCATTATATATTTATTCTGAATTTTCTCCTCTGCCTCCTCCTACCCTATTATTTGTCACTTTATTTAATTTCTATGTTTGATACAATGCCTATTGTTCCAGTGGAAGGATGTTAATAGCCTTCAATGGGTGTTGGATTGCACTCTGAGCCTTTGTGTCTGAACAACAATAAACAAGTTAATCTGTAGATCAATTGCTTCAGAAAAAAAATATTTTACAACATGAAATTAAAATACTTGTTATAGATGCATAAATTATCATATTGCCCTTATTAAATTCCTAAGCTATAATTTAGTCAAAGAAAAAAAGTCTATTTTTTATTTGCTTCATAATTTTCAATCTAATTTAAACTCCTTTTTTTATTTATTTGTGTTTCAGTGCTTTTAAGGATATATTTAGTAGGGATCTTACTGCTGGCTCTGCTGTATTGAAAAACTTAACTTAAAAATTAATGCACATCTTCAAGATATTTCATTGTAGATAGGTAAGTTATTGTGATGATACCATTACCTCTTGTAGTTTGGTTATATTTAATACCACAAGAACTATTAGCTTATGTATATTATAGGTATTTAATTTCACACAGTTACTGCCTACCTACATCCACTTGCTTCAGCTTATCTGTTGCAAATCGCATGTTTAGTTAAAGCATTTCTCTTGGAAAAAAAAAAAAAAGGAAGCTGGTATATTCTGAGAAATAATGGTTTTCAAGGGTTTTCTCTGAAGTAGATGTCTATCTAGTGTGAGCACAAAAATAGACTGTGTAAAATTAGTATCATCAAACTATCTCTTACTTCTGACCCAAGACATTAAATTAATAGTAACTATTTATTAGTAACTGCTTTTAAATATTTTTTTTAAATCAGATATGGTAATCTTATTCAAAAGAAATCATATATTTCTCCTCAAACTTGGCAGAGAAAAATACATGTATATATCATTTGCTGAAGTGTTAAAACATTGTGTCAGGGACCATCTCCTGAGAGAGAAATCACAGAAGACAGATCAACAGAGAGTATTGTCAAATTCCTTGCAGATCCTTTTTCTGATATCATAGATAAGCTGCTTACTAAAATATTGAACCTTTTTATCTTGGATGATTAAAGGCGGACAAATCAGATTCTGGCACGTAGAACTGTGGAAGAATTAGATAGCTCTGTTACTGTAATGAGGTCAGAAACTATGTTTCTTGGGTTTTGTGAATTGCTAATTTAATTCTTGAGAGCAACTTACATTTGGGAACATTCTGTTGTTCTACTTTTAGTGAAAAAAAAAACCAAAACAAACAAACAAAAAACAACCAACAATATTTTATTCTCTTTCCTTAAAATATTTCTTGCAAAATATACAACTAGTTAGATTACAAATAACAACCTTCCCTGGATTTACCTGTCAGCTGTCAGGTTTGGATGAGGAAACATGATCAGTAATTTAGAACTGAAACAACATAATGGTGCTATGAGAACTTACCATTAAACCTAGTTGTGAAAGCTTTTTTGTCTATAAAACTTGCTAGACAAGTAAAACATAAGCCACTCATAGAAATATGATATCTGCATTACTTATGCTATGATATAAAAAACATTTTTACTTTGCTATCAAGTTTGCTTCTGAAATGTCCCACCCATAACTGTAACCAGGCAAAAGAACTCTAACCACAGTGAAACGTGACGGAAAAAGCAAATTACTAACCATTCCTTTGAGGTATTTCCTGTGAATTCTACTGTGAAAGAAGAGTCACCATCATACCTTGATAACAGTACCACACTGCTTCCCAGTCTCTTTTGGTCACCCTGAGCTTTTGTCCTTAGAAGACATTTTTGCAGGGGGATGTGTATGGATGTGCATATTTGTATATGTAAAGGAATTACACAACTTGTACACAGCTTGTATGCACTATATTGATACTTCTGAAATCTTATTACAAAGGTTTCAGGAAGCTTGTGTATTTGTTTTGGTTTGCCTTATAAAGAGCTTGTAATCTGTGTGGTGATGCCATGGAGAGAAATGCCATGCACACATCTCCAGGGGAGATCTAGAACTTCAGGGGGTAGGTTGGACTAGATGAAGGTTCCTTCCAACCTAAATTATTCTGTATTTCTATGATTCTATAACTTAGATTTCTTACACATTTACAGACCCCTGAAAGTACAGAACAGTACAAAAAATAAAAAGAAAAAAAAAAAGGGGGGGGAGTAGGAAACAGAGTGGAAAGGGAAAGAAGTAAGATATGTAAAATATTTTTCTTTTTAGAATTTCATTGGTTGGGTTTTTTCAAATAAGTGCAGGAAAGAAAGAGATTTTATTTCCTCTGGATGCATTAAAAGAAAGTGGGAACTTTCTTGACTGTCTCCTCACAGAAATCTTAGATATAGTAACCATCATAAAAATATGAGCTAAGGTATTCAAAATATTCATCCAGAACTAGCAGGTGTGACAAAATGCATGCTATCTTTTGCAACTAAAGACTAAGAAAGAGGTCCTAGGTTGTGTTACATTAACCCCTGCACCTTGCAGGGAGAAATTTTTCTTCCTGCTCTCAGCATGTTTTCACATTGTTATTTGTCTTATATAGTCTGTGCCTCAGCCTCTGATGAAATCTACTTTTAACTTTTTCCTTCAGGCATGCATCATCAAGGTTATAATACTCTCTTTGACCTCAGATCTTGATTGAAGAATGGTATACCTAAGCAGATCAGCTGGGACAATGCCAGGATATTTTCCTGAATTACTGATTTCACCTTTGTTTCCTCAAAATACTTTTTGTATGTTTTAGCACAACTTTTATTTTTATTTTATTTTTCTATTTAATTATCTTCTGCTGTCTCCCTTACAGAATATTTTCATTTAATTCAAAGTATCCAAACAACTTCTCACACAGATAACCTCAGCAACATATAGTATTTGCCTAATTTCTATAGAAAAATGCTTAATCTTTCATATATTCTAAGTAAATTGTTTCTATAATGCTACCCCAGTTACTCTACATTTATTGTCTAATAAAATGACTTTGCTGATCACTGTTAACCAATCCCATTTGCTGTTTTTCTACAGCTGTAAGAATTATCTTGAGTTTGTGCACATTTGTTTTTTAGGACCACTAATTGTATATGAGGAATGGGAGATGTAGCTCTAAAGAAAAAAAAAGATAAAGTGATCTGTACTGGTTTTGGCTGGGATAGACATTGTGAATTATAGTATTTGTCTTCCCAAGTAACTGTCAAGCATGATGAAACCCAGCTTTCCTGAAAAATGGCAAAACAGCTGCCTGCCAGTAGAAAGTCGTAAATGAATTTCTTATTTTGTTTTACTTAAGCACACAGTTTTTGCTTTCCCTGTTAAACTGTTTTTGTCTTGACCAGTAAGTTTTCTCATTTTTACCCTTGCTATTCTCTCCCCCATGCCTCTGTGGGGGTGTGACTGGGTGGCTGCTGTGTGGAGCTTTGCCGCCTACAACACAATCTGAAGACAGTAATGTGAGGTTCAGGCCAAGCCTGTGAGGTTCAGGCCAAGCCAGTACTCTTGATTTAGCTGTCAAGGGCTTTGACCAGAGTTCTACAGAAAGTAGGAACAGGGAGAATAAATACTATAAGAATATATCAGTGATAGATTGTCTTTTATATGTCCTGGTCCCAATGGGTAAGAGTATAACCATCTGAAAGGAAGGCAGAAATTCAGAAGAAATGTGCTCTTTCCTAGAAGAGAAATATAAACCTCTTTTATTTAATTTCTGAGAAAAGTCCAGATAATTTCTGAAGACAAAAATTACAGTTATTCTGTATTGCCTCTTTTACAGAATTATGCCATGACTGCTCTAAGAAGTTGTATAGAAAAAGTGGAGTGGATGGTCCCATACAGCTATCACAGTAATTTCCACACTGTTGAATTCACGATGTCAAGGATGAGTCCTGGTCCATAGGCCAAATGGCTTAGACTGGCTCCTGCCTATGCTGTTTAGGATTAGCCATGCTCTAGAGCAAACTGGGATACAGCCCAAAGCAATCGGCTGAATAGTGTGCTGCAGGCCACCAGGGCTGTGCCTATTTTAGCACAAAACAATGCTTGTGCTAGGTGCTCTATCATGTAAGAGGGATAGTATAGCAGCACTATGGAAGGAAGGAGCAGACAAAACTAGCTCTGACTCTTCTGTTCTAGCTTTTTCCTTTTTCTTTTTGTAAGAGGAAATGGAGAAACATGACTAGACCTTGTCTGATTAATTGCAGTGATCTGGATGACAGACAGGAAGCAAGCTGACAATCACTATGGACAGAACAAGAGCTCAGTGCTTGAGTTTGCTCCCTGGCGAATGCAATTGTCATTGTAGATATACCCCTCTACCACTATCAAAATCAGCCACAAGGCATGTGCCACCTAAATGGCGTATACCTGCAGAGGTGGGGTAAGTAGGCATCAATTTAAAAGTACATTTCCTATACTAAAACTGTTTTCATAAAGTCTGAACTTGCCAGAATACTGTCATTTAATCTATATATACTATACCAGTCTTTCTTCAATAACTTTGCATCTACAGATGTAAATTATGCCCAACTTAATCATCTGGAACAGGTAGAGCTAAGGTACACTTTGTTTCCATGTTCTTTCTGAAATGCAGAAACATTTCCATATGGCTATCACTTAGTAACTTGCTTTGAATTCCTTTGTCCTTTTTCCCTTAACTAGGAAATATTTTAAGAATTTAATCATTTTTCAGTGACTATCAGTGATGTCTTTGGATGTAAGGGGCATTCCCAGTAAGCTTCTCGAATCAAGAGCTCAACAGTTTTCAGTTTTCCCTTTACAAAAGTGCACTTTGCAAGCAGTGGGCTACATTTATGCTATAGCACCTTTGAGTCGCAGAGTGGTCAAACCTAACTAAGCTCCCATGAGAATCTTCACTGACATTGTAACAAGACAAATTTCACTCTGAATTGCAAATATGATTAAAATGTGTACTATGACCACTTTTCTCTGTTAGCCACTCATCTGTCATCAACTTTCACACAAAAGGATGAAAAATCAGAGAAACAGACTTAAGCAGATTGGATCACACAGGCTTTTAATAAAAGGACATTCATCTGTGATCTGTTGCAATCTTAAAGTACTGAGGAAGCAGTTAAGTTATATTAAAGCAAAATTCAAACACTTCTCTGTGATGGTGAAATTGTGAAAAGCGTTCTTATATGAATTTGCCACATACCAGAAGGACACAGTGCACTTAAAAAAATGTATTATTAATTACTCAACAGTGATTTTTAAAGTGTTAAATTAAATAACCCTACAAGCATAGTGTTTATTCAGTCAAGATTTTATCTACTTGTAGAATTTTTGCTACATATTTTTGGTAAATATTATGGGTATGATCATATGATCAAATGCACTTGTATTGCCATAACTTAACAAGCTACCGCATAGGAACTGAGACAGATGACCATGCTCTCGATCTTAATCAGTGACAATTATAAGACACATATATTGGCTTCCATTGTGTTTCATCATATAATCGAGGGGCAAAAGAAGTTTTGAGCTTGCAATAAAATGAAGAAAGAAAAGACCTTACCCTCTGAAAGAGGCAGAGCTATTTACTTGGCTAAGCTAAATACCGGGCTCAAAAATCTACATTTTATATCTAATGATAGCTTTTGTTCATTTAAACAGGTAAAAATATTCTATCAACAAGTCACAGAATCAAGAAATTGTCAGAGTCTCCCCTGCCAAAGCAGGATTGCCTAGAGCACAGTACTCAGGACTGCATCCAGGCGGGTCTTGAAGGTCTCCAGAGAAGGGGTCTCCACAACTTCCCTGGGCAGCCTGTTCCAGTGTTCTGTCACCCTCACCATAAAGAAGTTTTTCCTCTTATTTGAATGGAACTTCCTATGTTCCAGCTTGTGCCCATTGCCCCTCATCCTGTCACTGGGAACCACTGAAAAGAGTCTGCCACCCTTCAGATACTTATAAGCATTACAGAAAAAAAAAAAAATCACAGAATCTTAGTGGTTGGAAGGGACCTTTGAGATCATCGAGTCCAACCACATGAGAAAAAAGCTCTCCGGCTGGAGAGCTCTTTTGGAAGGTTCTGGCACAGCTGCTGATCCCACAATGCAAAAGATGAGGGTGGGCTCTTTTTCCTGTTCCCTGAGGCAAAAGCTGTAGCACAGAAATCAGTAAAGTCTTCATCTGTTTCAGGTAGCCACTGCCTTGCCCTTCCTCTTGCAATGCTGCCTCATGCAATGTCCTGGGGAGGATCTGCAGCTGTCAGCAGCCCTGAGCCATGAGANAGTCCCAGCTCTCTCAGCCTTTCCTTGTAAGGGAGATGCTCCAATCCCTTAATCATCTGTGTTGCCCTACACTTAAGTCTCTCCAGTAGTTCCCGGTTACTCTTGAACTGGGGAGCCCAGAACTGGACACAGTGTTCCAGTTGTGGCCTCACCAGTGCAGAGTAGAGGAGGAGAATGACCTCCCTCGACCTACTGGCCACACTCTTCCCTATGCAGCCCAGGATCCCATTGGCCCTCTTGGCAATAAGGGCACATTGCTGCCTCATGGAAAGTTTGCTGTCCACCAGGACTCCCAGGTCCTTCTCCTCAGAAATGTTTTTGAGGAAATTCACCCCTAAATATATATTGGTGCCTGGGGTTCTTCCTCCCCAGGTGCAAGACCTTGCATCTGCCCATGTTCTTCTCTGCCCAGCTCTCCAGCCTGTCTTTCGACAGCTTGGCAAAATAGTGTTGTTTGTTATTAGGTAGAAGGAGGGTCTTCACTTTCGTAAGTAGTAAGTAGATTTTTTTAATGAGATCATATACCTTCATGAATAAATGAAGGAATAGAGCATGGAAACATAGTATATGATTGCTCTAATATTTTCCCCAAGGCAACCAATTAATATAAAGTAATAAGTGAAAATAATACAATATTTCTCTCATATTTAAGCTTGAAAATTACTCTCTGGGATCATACACCAAAACTAAAGAAAGGTCTGCATATGAAAGTATATCTTGGCTATACATGTTTAACTGAAACCAATTAAACTCTCTGCCTGCCAGTGTCAAACATCTACTTGAGATCTGATTTCCTGCAGTAAAGGGTGAATAACTACCAGAATTTTAAAAGGTGATATCTAAGGCAAATACATAGCTGTATATATTATTTATGAACACATTTTATCTGACATTTAGGGATAAGTTAGTACAATGATGGAGAACATGGAAAACAAGAAATCACTTCTCCTGGAGGTTTTTCAAACAAAAAAATCAGAATTTTAAACGCAATTTTAAAGATTATCACTTTGCAGAAAAAAATTCTCAACTATTTTAATAATAAAGGGTTTAGCCATAAAGATTTTACACCGCTTACAGGATTATTGCATCTGTGATTCACATGAAAAGCATTACACAACATACATTTTATTTTTATCGTAAAATTGCTATTGACCAACAACATTTTCAGCATGTTGTAGCACACTCTACCCAAACGCAGAGGAAAGAACAAGGGGAGGCAACAGGGCATGTGCATTCTAACGGAAAAAGTTATCTGTGTAAATGGAAGTTCTTACCAAACCAGGAAGCCAAGTCTCTTTGTACCTCCTCTAGTCCTTCAGCTTCTGACACATGCATCTTCAAATCACATTTTTCTTTAGACAGTGTAACACCTATGCTTGTTTTTGCATCAGTTATATCAGAACAGCAGTCATCCTTTCTTTATCCCTTTAACCAACTCTTTTAATTATTCATTTAACATAGATGTTTTAATATCATTTTCTCTACAGTATGAAATGGTCTTCTTTCTGGGTTGCTGTGTTTTGTTGTGTGTTTTTTTTTTCTTTCAGGGGTACCAAATGCACCTTACTCAGTATTTTGGTATTATGCTTGTTTTCCATCCTTTTTGTCAGGCTACAATAGTTTAGTAATATTATTTCACAATTTGGCTGCTTTAAGTCTTGGAAGTTCACCTGTGCCAAACCCAAGTTTTCATAAGTACACGTGGAGAGCAATTTTTATGTAGGATCTCCCCTGCGTTCCGTGATGGTTCCTCTGCAGCAGAACTCTACATCTGGTGCTGACTGCTTTTAGAACCTTCAGGAGAATTTGTAAAGTCAGCCTACATCACCACATTCCTGTAATTCTATTTTATAGTAAGGGAAATGAAAAAGGCAAAATAAAGGGAGTAATAAGTGCTATATCTTATGTCATCCTGAACACTGGAACTTTGGCAGGCCTTTTACCTTCTGTTTGAAAGCCAGTTTAAAGGCTTTAAATAAAAAAATTTAAAAGATAACATAGTGCTCAAGGAATTTTAGTGACGTATTTTGGACAGCCAAAACAAAGGGATACTGAAAATGTTTACGAACGTGGTTAATTAATCAAGTCTTCACATCCCCACTAATCATCAATTCCAATAAACTTACCACCATCCAGTTACCCTAGAGAAATCGTTCCTAGAGAAATGTGACTTATTTAAGTACAGTACATCAATGCTTTTAAATTAAGTAATCTCTCAGGTAATAAATATTCTGATATTTGAAAATTACTCTCTTGCCAAAAGGCAGTTTTCTTCCAATTCAAATAAGACAAAATTCTACAAACTCTAAATATATTGGCATAATCAATAAGATCTTCCTTTAAAAGACCACAAGCGTATTTTATCTACTTTTTGGAAAATAAAATTTTAATATAGGTTATGCTTTCTGCCAAAAAACTATTCAATGCTCATATAGGTATAGCTGTAAGCTACATTTTAGGATCCTGCAACTAATATTTAAGGGGCTCTTCCACTCTAGGAGTTTTGAACTGGTACCTTTCTTCCTACTTGTAATTTTGTTCTCTGCTTTGGCTTTAGAAAATCACAAAGAACAAAAATATATGACAGTAATTGGGTACTACATTTGTGCACTCTCTTTATGGGAATTCCTTGGGCATGGGTTATCATCAGAGAAGGTGAAAGAGAGATAGACAGGATCTTCCCTGAGACTCAACAGCTTGAAGAACCCCCCACTATCATGGTAAACGCAAACTCTGGAGACAGTGAAAGGTGGAAGCTGATGATTTCTGGTACCATTTCTCCTGTCATGAAAGGCTCAGAGAATTGGTACTGTTCAGTGTGGAGAAAAGTAGGTTCAACGTGTACTGAATGCCTAAAGGGAGGTGTCCTGGTTTGAGGTAAAATGAACCAATTTTCTGTTCAGTAATTTTACTTTTTTAGATGGGCCTCTTCTAACAAACTGAACTCTGAAATTAACAGCATATTGTTCAGAAAACTGTTCACTCTCGCAGCGATAAGACCTGATTATACCAAGGAATGGTATGCAGAGAGGCCCTTGCTTATACTTAGTGCTGTAACAACCAAGGTCAGGTAATTTCGTTATTTACCCTGTTGGAGGGTCAGAAGTGGAAAAGTGTAGAGGAGTCACACATGTAGGGAGGAGCAGACAGGACAGGTGACCCAGAATTGACCCATCCACATCATGCTCAGTATAAAAGCTGAGGGATCAAAGGGTTAGCTCTCTTTCTTCAATGGCCAACGTCCAAGGAGGACCCTGTCTGTTTGTCTGCCTTTGATCCTGATCTGTGCATTCCTGACTCCAGATCTGGAATCTAGCTCTTGTCGATCAGCAAGTCCAGTCTGGGACTTTTCCTGATGCCTGCTGGTGACATGATCGTCATCCTGGGAGCTTGATACAGTTTTGTATATACTGTATCTATTTAATTTTTTTTCTTCTAATTTTAATTTTAGTATTAATACTTCATTAAAGTAGTTTAGTTCTTTTTAAACTAATAAATTTCCTATCTCTTCCTCTCCCTTCTTGGGGGGAGGAAGGGCCATCTGTCAGTCTGGTTTTGGTAATTTTGGCTGAAACCACAACCGGAGGGTGCCAAGAGAATGGACAAGTGTCTTTTC
Source organism: Nycticryphes semicollaris (assembly GCA_013400055.1). Taxonomy (NCBI): domain Eukaryota; kingdom Metazoa; phylum Chordata; class Aves; order Charadriiformes; family Rostratulidae; genus Nycticryphes; species Nycticryphes semicollaris. The sequence continues at coordinate 149,730 of VXBJ01000589.1, forward strand.
AGTGGTGCACAGTGACAGGACCAGAGGCAGTGGGCACAAATTGAAACACAGAAGGTACCATCCACCTGAACATCAGGAAACACTTCTTCACTGTGTGGGTAGTCAACAACAGGTACAGGTTGCTTGGGAAGGTTGTGGAGTCTCCCTCCTTAGAGATATTCCAAAGCCATCTGGACTTTGGAATCCCAAAGTCCTGGGAAACTTGTTCTAGGTGGCCGTGTTTGATCTAGGAGTCTGGACCAGGCAACTTCCAGAGGTCCTCTCACCCCCAACCATTCTGTCTTGCTGTGACAATTCCTTCCTCACTCATTCTACCTGTTTAGATGAGGCTACTGTTTTCCACCTCACAAACAGGAGCTATGAAGTTGGACTATGCCAGCTGGTAGAATCCCTGATGGCTTTTCAAATAACTCTTTGGAGATGCTTTTCCACAAACAAATTCTAATTCACTGGACATCTACCATCTGGTAAGTTAAAGCAGCACATACTATGCTCTCTGAGCTACCTTGCCAAGTCCTGACACTGGATAACACATTTGTCCATAAAGATGGTCTCAGCAGGACAGGGCAAATCTGTATCTCCTTGTCAAGTACACAGTGATCCAGTGGTTCATCTGAGCATCTCCAGTCAGTCCTTCCTTAACCTATCAATCAAAACGGTGAGATTGCCCTTAATGGGAAACAGTAAAATAATGCATCTTCTGCCATTGAGGCTATTTCTCTCATTTACTCAAATTACAGCTCCTGTAATTTGAGTAAACAACATCCTGGGTGTTGTTTTCTTCTGCAGGACTTCTCCTGAATGCAATATAGCAAAAAGGCGGCATGTGCAGTCCCACAGGGCACCTGAGGTTACAAAGAATTCCTGCTTTATACTGCAACATAGGAAGCCAGTTTTCTAGTGGGAAAAACCTGTGACACAGTTTTCCACGACTGGAATCATAAAGACATTCTTGGTAGTCACAATTTGGCCCCATAATTAAGACAAACACATGTTTACAGCTGGCCATGGTAACATATTACTGCTTAATATTTCTAGTACCTCATAGTCTGTACCTTTGCAAATATTCTGTGAATTGAGCCTTCCAATATCCTCATAAATCACGTAAATATCTCATTTGAAAAATGAATAACCTCAAGTGCAAAGCTCTCAAATGTTTTGCCCGGTCAAATGGCAAGTAAGTGACACAGAATAAAACCTAGGAATATTGATTCTCAATTCTGTATTCTAGCCACTAAACTCAGTAAGACCGTTGACTGGATTAAATTTGAAAATTCTCACATGAGATTTATGTTCTTTCTTACTTGTGGCATTGGTGCTTCTGTATGCATACGAAACTTTTACTACATTGCTGTTTATTAGCAATGCATTTATGTCCTAAAATGCTACTTTTGAAGAACATTAATGCTATATAAAAGCAGTTGCCAGTAGAGTCCTGCTGTGAAATACGTGTTCCCTTAAGCATGGAAGCATGTACTGGTGAGGCCACACCTTGAGTATTGTGTCCAGTTCTGGGCAACTCAACACAAGAGAGATATCGAGGTGCTAGAGCGAGTGCAGAGGAAGACAATGAAGCTGGTGAAGGGTCTGGAGAACAAATCTTATCAAGAGAGATTGAAGGAGCTGGGACTGTTTAGTTTGAGGAAGAGGAGGCTGAAGGGAGACCTCATGGCTCTCTACAACTACTTGAAAGGACACTGTAGAGAGGTTGGTGCTGGTCTCACAGGTAATAGAATGAGAAGGAATGGCTTCAAAGCTGCAATAGGGTAGGTTTAGGCTGAATATGAGGAAATTTTTTCACAGAAAGAGTGGTCAGACACTGGAATACGCTGCCCATGGAGGTGGTTGAGTTACCATCCCTGAATGTGTTTAAGAGTTGTTTAGATGTGGCGTTGGGGGGTATGGTGTAGGGGACAATTTTATAAAGTAGGGCTGATGGTTGGACTCGATGATCCCAAGGGTGTCATCCAACCTGAATGAATTTATGATTCTATGAAGCAACAATATGTTCAATTTTTTGAAGCAAGTAAACTTGTCAAAGGTATACCTTAGATTTTGAGGGCCTTTTGTCTGCCACAAAACCCACTTTTAACACGTCCATTGTGTGCTGTGTGGGGAAGCATTCCATATTTCTCCCCATAGTAATAGTGTATCAGTGTGAACATTAAGACAGTTATTATTTTGAAGGCATTTATTTTCTTCCTACACATTGGAAGGTTATGGTGATTGTCTTCCAACCTTATCTTTAGTATAGCAGGCATTATTTTTACCAGTCATTACTCATGCTTGAGCCAAGAGCTTTTAGGATCAAACTCATCAGAGTCATCAGAGTCAGAACATCTTGGATGACTATTTCAAAGTCTAAGTTTATTGGCGTACCTAAATAGATTGTGAGACTTAGACTTATACATTCTGACCTTTTTTTTTTTTTTTTTTTTGCTTGCTGAGAAGCTATAACACAAAATGACTGGTTCACATTGTGGATGTCTGAGTTAGCAGTGTTCTATTTTCTACAGTATCTCACCCCTAGGAACTGAACATCCAGATTTCACATCAGCTACAGCAGGAGGAATTGGCTGCTCTGAAAAGCAGTAGAGATTATAGAAATAACTAAATCACACCGGGTTTGGTAGTTTTCAAATCAGATCATGAATGCCTCAGTCTTGTGTAGTTTTTCATTTCTCAGAGTAACTGCTGGCCTAATAATAAATTGTCTCACTTTCTTTTCACATTAAAAATCTTAAGACTTTCCTGACTATAAAAACAATACATTACATGAACTAGAGTAATGTTTTGTGGCAAATTTTTTTTAGCTTTTCATTATATTGCTTTTCATTTACTCTCTCATTTACTCTATTCCCACATAGCTGAAAGGCAGGGAATAGGAAGGTAACCATCTGGAAAACAAAAGATATTTTAGGCAGAGATAATATTTTCTTTAATTTATTTTTTTTTACTGAAAATTTCATGTAAATGCTAACTAGTTTATTCTTTGCTTATTTTTACCATAAAGCAGAAGGATACTTTTTATACCTCCATTGTAGTTTTAATTATTTCCCTACTTCTATTATCTACTTTTTTGTTTCCAGGCATTTGTCTCTTATCACTCATGACCTCAGGAGAGTGTTGTTCTTTCTTAATTTAAAGAACTTATCATGGAAAACGTGGAGGTGAGCATGGTTCCTGTATTTAGAAAAATGTTATTTTTAAACTCTTAATCCAACACCCATTTCACAGATAAACTGTCTTTCAAGACCTGCAAGGCTTTGGCATTCCTTGTCTGTATGCCTGGTTGTCAAGAAGAAAAATCTTTTTTTTTTGTATTTGACCTGGGATCAGCTTTGATTCGACAGGAAAAAGCTGTTATGTTTTCAATGGTCCCACAACTATGTGGGTAAAGTGTTGTTATCTTTCTGCCTCTCAGACAAATAGTATGGCCACTGACGCATTTAGGAACAAATCCTGAGAAAGCAGGTGTTGCCATCATGTGTGCCAGCAAATGCATTCTCTGTTTCACTAACATTGCCAACTACAGTAAAATTTCACCAAAGAGAACCTAAGGAATTTGCACTGAGTGATGCATAATTTAACCCTGCCACTGATTATCCACCATGTGTGTAAGCTTAGTATGCAAGGTCTCTGTATGAGAGACTATGAGATATTGATATTTATATTTTAGAAACCAGAACCATTATCCCTTCAGCACTATAGAAAGAGATTCACAAATGCTCTGCAAGATTCATAAACCTTCATTTCTCTTTAGACTCGCCTTCCTTCCTAACACAGTTAAGGGAGGATCTGTGGTTTTGTTTAGGGTTGGTTTTTCATTCTTTGTTTCTGTAAAAATACTATCATATCCAGCCAGAAATAAAATATGAAATGTTTTGAATATGATATCCTAATCTATTCTTCTATTATAGTCCACTGCAGAAGAAACTTGTATGTGCATATGTATTAAATTGCCTAGACTTTTCTTAGGTCTTTCCAGAGCGTGGAGAATGTTGAAATATAAACCTCTGAAACCCAGGGTATGAAGTCTGAAAGAAATGGAGGTAGCTGGAACACAGATGGTGCATTTTTCTGTAGCACAGCCACAACTGCTGATTCTCAGTCATATCTACATCTTCTTACTGAACTGCATTAAGAAACATGCAACGCTTCTGACTCGGGGTCAATTTCAACAGATATCCAGTACAACAGTGTCCTCTCATAGGACTTTCAGTCAGATGAAAAATAGGCTTAAAGTTTCCAGGGCTGTTCTATGAGAGAGGTCAAAGTAAACAATCATACTAGCCTTTTTTGGCCATAAAATCTATGAGGCTTTGAACTGTTCCTAAACATCTTCCAGCAGTTCTCTTCAATGTTTTTCAAGAATACCCTCCACAGCAAAGGGAGTGATCTCCCTGAAGAACATCACAGTCTAATGATCAAAGGAGGGCCAAATCAGAGGGAAATTTTAGAAACTACACTAAGAGTGTGAAAATGAGTTAAGATGTATAAAGTATTTAAAAGATTCTACTGCATTAGCTTTCCCATCATGTCTATTTTTTACTTCATTGAAAAGCTATATTTCTGTGATCTGCCACAGGGAGTCATTGGGGTACTGCCAGAAAGTTTCTGCCTTCCTACCTACTCAGTGGTAAATGCAATTGGTTTCTCTCATTGCTCTTCTCTGAAATTATCTATACAAGTTTGCTGTCATATTCCACTGGTAAATAAACAAATTCTAATTAATGCTGGCAAAATCAGAATTACAGGAGCAAGAGTCTTTATAAAAACAGACACACCAAAGAAAAAAAAAATTCAACATGGATTTTTTTCTTACAGAAGAGACCTCAAAAAATTACTAAAACATAAAAAATGGCAGGCATAATTGTATAATTGTTATTATGTCTTATATCAATTATTCTTCAATCTATGAAACACTCAAAAAAGGCTCAAAGTCTAGTCTGATTTATTTTCTGTAATTCTGTGAGACTAAAATGGACTCAATAGTTTTAAAACTCCTAGCTAACTACAGTTTAAAGTTCCACCTCATGATATTCATATCACTTACAAGTTATTTAAAATCTTGACAGAGGTGAATATTTTCTGCAACATTTTACAGAAGCACAGGGTAGAGGAGAATCCATCTGATACAGAGAATGTAGAACTACAATAAGGATCTCAGTATAACATTAATGTAGTTTTTATTAAAGTTCCCCCTGTATCCGGAGAAGAAGAACAGATTTTGTACCTGCTTGCTTTCCATCAATCTATTCCCCTCACTCTTTTCTCATTAACAGTGGTATTCCCCCACCCTGCTGTCCTGGCTCTTTCCTTAGCTTGTCAGAGTAGGGTTAGATCTAATTATCAGTTCAGTCACCTATCAATTATGTGCCATTGTATCACAGGTGTTGTAATGGTTTCCAAACCCAAGAAGTAGGCACCCAAATTCTTATCCAGTGCTTGCCCTGTTAAAACTGTGCCCCTGGGCAGAATGGAAGGACCCTGGAGCAGAGACAACATGCACAAGGAAGCCTCCTACTCTCTTTGAGGAGTGCCAAAAGATTTTCAAGTTGAAATTCTGGGCTTTGACTTTTCAAAACCAAAATCAAAGTATTTTATGAAAAGAAATCAAGAGAAAACACATGTCCTGTGAAAATAATTTCCTTTGAAAACTCTTCATCAATTTAAATAGCTCCCTGTAAACAATTTACTATGGGGAACTTTCCAAGAGTTCTCCTCATTATTATATTACTATAAAAATGCAGATTTGAAACAAACAAACAAAAAAGCCTAACTAAAAAGCCCTAGGTGACAGGACATTTTCTTTGTTACAGTAGCCTTATCAAGGACATTTTGCATTAAAAAAGGAATTATGAAGTTAGAGAAACTGTATGAAGACTTAAGTCTATTTGAAGCATTCCAGACACTAGCACATTGAAAAACAACTAATTGGAAAAGGAAGCTGTTGGCTAGGATACTATAGCCACTGTCATCAGTACAATGTGGTGGGCTTTTTAAAAAAAAATAAATTTTTGAACAAGAACTGTTGATTGATGAACACAACTGATTATGAACACTGGTATCAAAGCTACCTGGTATATTAAAGACTGAGCGGAATGTTCAATTTCATGTTGAAAAGCAAAAGTGAAGTTCAAGTCTGCAAAGTGAAACCAATCAAAGAGTGTCACAAGAAATTAATGACCTCAATGTTTGTTAGCTGCTTGAATAGAAGAACACAGATACATAGTTCAAAAGTGCACTGAAAACATAAGCCTGAGAGATTAAAGAAAAAGAGTGAATGGATGTTGCTGTGGCAATGAGGAGAGTGTGCAGCCATTTCATTCTGCTGGAGTCAAAGACAACTAAAACCATAAGGAAAAAATGACCATAACTGGGTGCTGAATAAGCATTCTCATTGTAAATGGCTAGCTAGCTGAATTAATAAAATTCAAAGAACAATGGAGTATGGAAACTATACAGACCTGAAGTCAAATTAGGTCTAGGGGCAAAATTATGACTCTGTTAAGTCGTCAGTAAAACTCCCTTCAACTTGAAGAGATCCTCTGATAGTCTTCTATGCATTTTCCTGTCCAAGACAGTGTCCAAGACTCTCCAGATTATTCAGGTATTTATCCTATTGATTTCAGTGCAGTTTTGCCTGAGAGTCTGGGCCTACAGTCAGAGCACAACAGTTCACAAAGAAAATCAGCTTACATAACAAATTTCCTACTCTGTCTTCCACCTGAGGAAGAGTGCAAAGGTATTCACTCCTAATTAAAATATGAATGCTGTCATCTGATAATCTTCTTTTTGAGAAATAACAAGCTTACTAATTAAATGTGTGATTTCTTGATATTTAAATAGGTCAAATTCTTTTTCTGAGAGCCTGATCATTTATTTGAGGTGCTTCTTCCAGGCGTGTTTATTATACTAGCCATAATTAATAACCAGCACAACAGACCCTTCTAAAACAGAATGGTGAGTAATGTAGTTTTGTCCTTTTACTTAACTGCAGTTATTTTGAAATAGACAATAACTAAATAGAGGATAGAGGTTTTATTCTAAATACGTCCTCATCATCTTTCCATGTTTCACACATCTGTTTTCAGGTAACTCATAAAGTCACTTCATTATTCCTTTTAGCTTTAATGAATAAAATGTTTTTGAATAAAACTCCACAAAGATGGCAAGGCAGTCTAGGTTTACTGGTATCATACCTGAGAAGGGTGCTGCTGCAGACAAATTATAAAATGTCACATGGGCAGAGTGAGAGACGAGTGGGCACAGACTTTTATTTTTAAGAGCTTATGCGATTCCCACATAAGAATGTAATAGATAAAATCTGATCTTAATTTTTAGCACAATATTGAGAACATGGAAAATTATATTTTAAGTATAGCTTTCAACAAGTTAGTTCAAAATTACATTTTCTGTTTCACAGAATATTAAAATACTTTTGAAATTTTCTTTAGTCTGAATGGGATTGAAGACAAGTCTCCAAACAGTTTGTGAAACAAAATTTTCAAATTCTCTCTTGGAAAGGGCAAGCCCAAGTCCCTGTGAATTTGCCAAATTATTCACCAAATCTAAACTCCTTATTTCAAGGACTTATCAAGACATATGAGAAAATTATGTGACTTACAGGTTTAAAATATTTGAACTAGGGAATGACCTTGCTCACCAGCTTTGTAAAAACAATCTGTCATGTATTACCACCTGCTTTGTCCTTCCTATAAATTTATTTTATGTGCTCCTTCTGTTAAAAAAAAAAAATGTATGACACTTTATGGCTTTGGTATGTGTTGCAGGTTTTTGGTTGTTTTTTATACCCCAGGTGAGATGTTTGCCAGGGGTTTGAACTTTTATTTTTATCTTTATGCTGCCATTTACTAAGAGGTTACAATACTCAACTGCAGGGACACAGAATAGGCAATGTGTCTATTATGTAGCATTGCAGTTCTCAGACCATGATGATAATTGCAATCAGCAGTCATTTGAGTTCATATGCCAGGTTATGAACTGCAGCAATGAGGAACAGATATACTGCCTGCTTAGGACAGAGAACTAGGGAAATAACCTCATACACTGCACCAGTGGGAAATGGCAAAACCTGTCAGAGCTCCCAGAAATTATAATTTTCTTTGTATATCTAAGCTCAACAGTTGACTTCAGTATAATGCTTTCTCTTGATTTTTAATTCCCTTTTTTTTTTAATGTATGGTAAGAGACTGAGCACTTTATTGTCTCTGATATGTTTCAGAAATATCACAACATCAGTGTCCAGAAGGTAGCTTCTGCTCTTTTGACAGTGTCAGTGATTTAGCCACTACAATAACCAACATCCATCATTCTTGGCATTAAAATGTCTATTATAAAATTACAATTTCTAGCCTGAGACATTTAGCTTATTGAGGTCTTTCATTATAACTCTGTGTGTGTGTCTCTATACTTTCGGGGAAGCATTTTCTTTTTGCCAGAACAGAAAACTTTTGAGGTTTGGAGGCGCCTTAATAATATAGGCTTTCTCCATAGTCTGCTGACTCCAGAAAGATTTTATGACAGCCTAAAGCAGATATCCAAATTGGCCAGAATGAAACCAATAGGCAAATAAGCACTGGCATGTGCTCAGCTGCGCTTAAGTCTCTATTCATTAGGTTTCATTAAGAATCCTGGCAATTGGATTGGCATATCCAATTGACAAAATGACACCTATTGCTGTTTCAGATGCATTAAATTGTCTGAGATATCTGCAGAGGATTGATACATGCCAGAAGTAGATACCTAATTTAGGTATTAACATTGAATTGAATCCTTCCTTTGTCTTTCCAATGGCTAAAGCTAAATGTCATAGAATATATATATATAAAAAAACACAATATAGTTAACTAAACACAGATCTCTAATGCCACTTGCAACATCTTAGGGTCTCCAAGACATCTGCATAGGACTGTCAGGTGTGCACAGACGCTACTGGAGACCAATTCAAACTTTGGGCCAGTAGCTGAAAATCTCAAAAGCAGTCTTTACCAAAGAATTCTTAAACATAACCTTGAACCACCCTAAGCCACCTCAGATGACATTATGTCTAAAACACCACATCAGAGAAGGCATAAATATTGGTGAAAGGAGCAATGAAAACTCTGTTTTTATTATGTTTCAATATTGTGCCCATATTAAACTTGCTTTATATTGCTTCACTAAGCTGTGAGCCTGGAAGAACTCAAGATTCTGTAAAAAATTGTTTCTTCTTGGACATCAGGTGTAGTTTCAAATGCTTTTTCATCTATTTACTTTAGAATTAGGATTTATTGATCTCTCTGTTCTGATAGATTCCAGATGTTCCCTATGTTATACACTGGAACTTGTGACAAAGGTTTTCTGTTTCCTTACATCCAAATTAGTCTCTTCCAAAATCCGTAAGAGGTAAAGCATGTTGTTGATCTATATACATCAAATCTCTTTCTTTTATAACTAGGAAATCTTATCTTGTGCAAGGTTAAAAAAATAATGATTTATGAATATCTGAGTATGTTATTCTGTGTTCTGGGTCACTCATTCCCCTATTTAATTTAATTTGTTAATTATAAAGGTTACTGTCCAATATTTCTGTTCACTGTAGAAAGATTACCAGAAAAGGAATCATCATAGAATCTGTCTGAAACATCGGTCATTAGTCACTCAGAAAATACATATTCTTAGAGCATTTTATATGATATGGAATGCATTCTTTCCAGACTTCGTTGACCATACTGCTCCCATAGAGCACAGACAGTCTGACAGGTAATGAGAAGAAATGTTGTTTTTAAGATAACTATGATTCAGTACACTGAGTATTTAAAAAATAAATTGGTTACTGATATGATTGCAATATAGAATAGTCACTTCTTGGAATATGCAAAGGAACTCTATTAAAATCTAAGATAAAAATAAAAACACTGTCAAATTTAAAGATAGATTCTATATGTATGCATCCACATGCAGTCATAAATATATACATATCTACACATACATAAGTATTCTTAAAAAAACTTAAACTAAAACCAAATTCATAGCTACTTATCTAATTTCCTTCTTCATCTGAGAGAAAAGCATGTGCCTCCAAAAGAAGTCTGTGCCTTTTATCAGTCTGCGAGGAGGCGGCAGAGGTAGCAGCTACACCAGCGACGAGAACTGAGGTAAACTCTAAGTCAGGCATTGGATGGTGCTGTACAGAGGGATTTCCGAGCTCAGGGACACCCTCCACTCCCAGCCCCAGCCCCAGTGGGAACCAGGAAGTCCATGGCAACCAATCAGGTGCAGAGGGGGCGTGGCCAGGAGCCACACGGAGATTTAAATGCAGTACGAGCAGACGTCCAGGCAGTAGCTGTCTCTCCATAGTGCAGTGTGTAACAGGCGAGTGCAAGGGGAGAGCAGGCAGGCTAGAACCAAAACAGCCGAGATGGTATCCATTCGCTCTGTAGCCACTGTCAAAAAAGAATAAAGCAACCCAAACTGACCTGATGCAGAGACATGCTGCTGTCCAGGTGATGGGTTGCATAGAATGTCCACTCTTGCAGGAGAACAGCAAAGACAGCGCCTGCGCATGCTGTGAGCAGGTACATGATCTGCTCAGCCTGGTGGCTGAGCTTAAAGAGCAAGTGGAAAGACTGAGAACCATTTGGGAATGTGAAAAGGAAATTGATTGGTGGAGCCATACCCTGCCATCCTGAGGGAAAAAGGAGCAGGTTGAGGCTCCACAAGAGGAAAAGGATCCCCTGCCCTCTTGCCACCAGGCAGAAGGAGGGAAACTAGGAGAGGATGAGGCAGAAGCAGAAGCAGGTATCTGCTCGGGGCAGCAGGAGACTCTCCTCCAGACCTCCCCTACCCAGGTGCCCGTACAGAACAGATATGAGCCTTTGGAGATAAAGGATGAGGAGATTGAAGATACTGGTAAAGGCTTATCCAGGGAGCTGCTGAAGCAGCCAGCTCCATGTATTAAGACTGCCTCTGTGAAGAGGAGGGCAATAGTTATAGGTGGTTTCTGAGGGGAACTGAGAACACTATATGCAGGCTGGACCCTGCTCAAAGGGAGGTGTGCTGCCTCTCAGGGGCCTGTGTTAGGGATATAAACAGGAAGTTTCCTGGTCTGATACGACCCTCAGATTATTACCCGCTTTTGATTTTACAGGTAGATAATGATGACCTAATGCAGAGAAGTCTGAGGGGAATGAAGAAATATTTCAGGGCCTTGGGACAGCTAGTCAAGGGTTCAGGAGCACAAATTGTGTTCTCCTCTGCACCTCCAGTTTTGGGAACCAATGAATGGATAAACAAAAAGATGAGGCAGATCAATGCATGGCTCCTTAACTGGTGCTACCACCAAGGCTTTGGGTACTCAGACCATAGTTTCATTTACAGGACACCAAGTCTGCTTGAGAATGATGGACAAACCCTACTCCAAAAGGGGAAAAGGGTACTGGGCCAAGAGTTAGCAAGACTCGTGGACAGAGCTCTAAACTAGAAGTGAAGGGGCAAGGGGATAAAACCAGGCCCAATGGTAATGAACCTGGAGGTAAAAGGCCAAGGGCAGGGGTGAAATTGGGAGTCCAGCTCAAATGTATCTACACTAATGCATGTAGCACGGGCAACAAACAGGATGAGCTGGGAGCCATGGGGCAGCGGGACAGCTATGACGTAGTTGCCATTATAGAAATGTGATGGGATGATGGTCACAAGTGGAATGCTGCAATGTATGGCTACAAGCTCTTTAGAATGAACAGGCAAGGAAGGAGAGGTGGGGG
>VXBJ01000590.1:0-10516 GCA_013400055.1 Nycticryphes semicollaris
TCTAGCTGTACTTTGGCTCTCCTAATGTTCTCTCTGCATAGTCTCACTACNTAGCTGTACTTTGGCTCTCCTAATGTTCTCTCTGCATAGTCTCACTACATCTTTACAGGCTTCATGAGAGACCTGATCCCTCTTCCAAAGGTCATAGACTCTCCTCTTATTTTTGAGATCCAGCCAAAAGTCCCCATTTAGCCAGGCCAGTCTCCTTCCCCACCTACTGGCTTGTCGGTACACAAGGACAGCCTTCTCATGTGCCTTTAAGACTTCTCTCTTGAAGTATATCCAGCCTTCCTGGACTCCTATATCCTTCAGGGCAGCCTCCCAAGGGATATTGTTGAGCAGTCTTCTGAATAGGTCAAAGTCTGCCCTCCAGAAGTCTAAGGTGGTGGTTTTACTAACCCGTCTTCTGGATTCTCCAAGGACCACAAACTCGATCATGTCATGATCACTATGCCCTAGACAGCCTCCAACTTTTACTTCCGCCACAAGTTCTTCCCTGTTCACAAGGAGCCGGCCTAGGAGGGCACTTTCCCTGGTCACTTACCAGCTGTGTGAAGAAGTTATCCTCCACACCTCCTAGATTGTTATATTTGGAAGGTTAAAGTCCCCTATAAGAACAACAGCAAGAGATCACAAGATTTCTCTAAGCTGCTTATAGAAAGCTTCATCCACCTCACCGCTTTGGTTGTGAGGTCAGTAGTAGACTCCTACAGCAATATCAGCTTTATTTGCCCTTATCTGAATCCAAATACTCTCAACCTCACCGTCACTATACTTGATTTCTGAGCTTTCATAACATTCTCTAACATACAGGGCTACTCCACTGCCTCTCCTTTCCTGTCTGTCCTTCCTGAAGAGCTTGTAGCCATCAATTGTGGCACTCCAGTTGTGAGAGGCATCCCACCATGTTTCTGTGATAGCCACTATGTTATAGTTTTCTTGGCACATCATGGCTTCAAGCTCCCCCTGATTGTCACTCACACTGCGTGCATTGGTATAGATGAATTTAAAATGAGATATTGATTCCAACACTTTTTGTGAGTGTGGGCATCATGTCCTACCAGACCCTTCACAGGTGCTTCCATTGTTTCTAAACATCTGTCCCTTCTCCTAGATGGAATGGCAGATCGAGAGTCCTCGTAGTCCTCCATCCCTCAAGCTCTGGCATGTTTCCCTTGGGGTTAATCCGGACAGGATTAATGAGTGGGGAAATGGGAATAATGTATCATTGATGTAATTTAAGTATTAATAATTAGAGGGTTGTGAGACTGAAGCTGCAACTGGGTAAAGAATCTTAACACTGTTCTAAAATTAAGTACATAGTTGATTACATAAAATAAAATATTGGTATGGGAAGATGGAAAGGACAGGGAAGGATAATAATTTTATAATAAGGAACAGTTATATATTTATTATTTATTTATAATTTTATAATTATGATTATTTTAATAAATATTTTATAATTTTTTATTATGTATATATATTGATATACAGATATACATTGACACAGAGGGAAGGTACAGAAAAAATATCTGGATTTATTCATTAGATTACACTGGTAAATCTCTCTTTTCCCAGTGCTGCTTGAGCTATACAAACTGATGTGTAAATGAGAACGATGACTATGGCTCATAGTTGCTTGTTAAAATCTTCTCATGATTTTTTTTTTTTCCAATCACTGATTACATTTTGACACCCTGGCAATTCAAATGGGACATAGAGTACTAATTATTTTTGTTGTTACATCATTTTTTAAAATGTTGCATTCATGCATATCAGAATTAATATTGCATGTCTCAGGGGAATGGTTCTCCACAAAGGGTGAAATAACGCCATCAAACAAAACATTGCTTTTTAGTCCGTAAATACTTATGTAAGTAGCAAATGAATTATTAAAAAATAAGGTTGATTAATGAAGAACTTTCACATGTGAAAGCTAAGTTTTCAATCACTATTATTTGAAATAAAAAGCCTAATCAAGTCTACTGAAATGTAATTGGGATCTGCATAATAGATGCTATGCTAGCAAAGGGTCAGTTGAGTTTCCACGAAAGACAATGACAATATTGTACTTGTTCAAATATGAATAACCTTAGAAGCTAAAGATATTTCATTGCATGCTTGCATAATATGCCCCATCATGCTAATGGCTTGAGCTAAAAAAACTGTTCTTTTAAGAGTACACTCATTCACATACTATAAAATAAATTATTTAATTGCAGTCGCTACACAAAATTCTCACTCTGCTTAATATTTGACAGTTAAGGTTAAAAAGAGTAAGCAATAACTTCTCCTATATTTCAGTTTCTTTGCTTTTGAAGTTCAAAGGAAAACCTGATAATAACTATGGAGGTAGAAGCAATTCTTTTCATGTACTGCTGTTGATGTCACATTTGTACTATACTAACAAGGGGTCCACCTCAGCTTCTCTTTCCAACTCACTGATTTTGGTGGAAATTAGGTATACAGTGCAAATTCTGTAGAGGATTCAGTTGTCTGAAGGAGGTTGTTTTTGAATACAGAGCAAGGTATGTCTGTATCTGGTTCCTAGGAAGCTGTTACACAGCTGGGAACAATTGCCTCTGGCAAAAAATTTCAGCTGCTGATTAGGAAAACAGTTGGCCAGTGCAAAATATTAAGTATAACAGTGTCTGAATCACTTGCTGCAGCTTAATGATGGCTTTAGAAGTACTGCCAGGACGGCTAGTTCTTAGATATCTTAGTACATCAGTGCAGCTTCTGAAATGGTGAGCAGAACAAATTTTATCTTTTAAAACCTCCAACACAATGTTGGAGGCCCTCTGTTCCTAAATATCTAGCAGCCTCCCAAGCAGTGGGATATCCCGGCCCTTCTCAGCCTAAAGCTTAAGGTGAATTTCTGTTTTGTTAGTGTCTACAGGTAGATGAGAAAACCCACTGTCTTCTTATAATACACAAGATGCTACAGTTAATTTCTGCAAGAGCTTATATTCTAATTCAAAAAGCATTAGAAACATAAGGTGAAGGCAAAGAGTTTTGAAGTGGAAGGGGGTAAGGTCCCTATGGCTGATCATGAATGATGAATGAATGATGATAAATGACTGTTCATCTTTATGGTCATGAGTCATCTGAAAGCTTTTTTCCCTTTTCTATAATATATCCTTTATACAATAATGCATTTGTGCTTAAATGTGTATTCATAAAGCAAATAATTAAGGCTGGCACAACAGTCCCAAAATAACAGACAAGAGCCATTCTCCCCTGTTTATAGGCATTCTAAGTGCTAAAGAAGATCTTAGCTTAAAATTTTGTTTACTATATCCAGTATATCATATGGTGTCTGCATCTAAGAGCTTAATATTATTTTTAGCTTCCTAATGAACTAATGAATCTCTTCCCCTTTCCTCTTTTCCAAAATGTCGATGACTCAGTAACTAGCTGGGTGGCAGATACAGAATTGG
The DNA here is from genome assembly GCA_013400055.1 of Nycticryphes semicollaris. Classification (NCBI taxonomy): domain Eukaryota; kingdom Metazoa; phylum Chordata; class Aves; order Charadriiformes; family Rostratulidae; genus Nycticryphes; species Nycticryphes semicollaris. Next base: position 3,441 of record VXBJ01000590.1, read on the forward strand.
TAGTAATGGAACTGGAGAACTGTTGGGCACAAACAGTCATGCATCCATTTATTCAGATAACTCTCTGGTATGTTTATGTTTATGGAAAACACTCATTTATCTTAGAATGTAAATCAGTACATTTTATTATTTCTACACACCCATCCACCACCCCCCATGCCCCTGCTATTTGGGTTCTCTCAGGAAATTACATGGTGTATAGTGTAGGATTTCTCCCTTGTAAAATAAAATCATAGAATAGTTAGAGTTGGGAGAGAGCTTAAAGATCATTAAGTTCCAACTCCCTTGCCATGGGCAGGGACACCTCCATTAGACAAGATTGCTCAAAACCCCATCCAGCCTGGCCTTAAACACTTCCAGGGATGGGGCATCTACAACTTCTCTGGGCAACCTGTTCCAGTGTCTCACCACCCTCACAGTGAAGAATTTCTTCCTAATATCTCATCTAAATCTACTCTCTTTTACTTTAAAACAATTACTCCTCATACTATCACTACCCTCCCTGATAAAGAGTCCCTCCCCACCTTTCATGTAGTCCCCGTTTAGGTACTGGAAGGCTGCTATAGGATCTCCCTGGAGCCTTCTCTTCTCTAGGATGAACAACCCTAACTCAGTCTGTCCTCATAGGAGAGGTGCTCCATCCCTCTGATCATCTTTGTGGTCCTCCTCTGGACTAACTCCAACAGGTCCATGTCCTGCTTATGTTGGGGGCTCCAGAGCTGGATGCAGTACTCTGGGTGGGTTCTCAAACAGAGCAGGTTAGAAGAGGCAGAGTCACCTCCCTTGACCTGCTGGCCACAATTCTTTTCAAGCATCCCCGTATGTGGATGGTTTTCTGCGCTGCAAGTACACATTGCTGGTTCATGTTCAACTTGACATCCACAAAAACCGCAAGTCTTTGTCCTCAAGACTGCTCGCAATCTGTTCTGTGCCCAACCTCTATTCATGTATGGAATTGCCCTGATCCATGTGCAGGGTGCACTTGGCCAGTTGAACTTCATGAGTTTAGCATGGGCCCACACTAAGCAATTAATTGATAGATTCTTGAGCCTCTTGAAGAAGGAAAGAATCAGATCTTAGCTTATACTAAAATATTTTAGAAAGGTGCTGTATGTGTGTGAGAGAACCCTTGCCCTGGCCAAGAGCTGAGTACAATGCAAACAGCCTTGTGAGCTTTAGCATGAACCGTGAATCAATAACTAATGGAAGAAGGTTTGTTATGATATCACCATGGGCTTATCATAGGCCTGTGGTGATACCTTGCCATAGAGATTCTCAGTGGTAGATGCCAAGAGAGATGTGGTTCTGTGGTCACCTGAAATCACACAGAAGCAGTACACCTAAGGGGAAAATATCTGCATTGGTGCTGAGCTGCCACAGAGGATCCTGATGTCAAAATAGGCTGGCGTGTTCTGTTCACTATTGACTGGAGTGATAACTGGTGGTGCAGGAGGATTCCATTAACACTGTGTATGCAAAGTTTTCTCTGGCACAGCCTCCCTCACTTAGTCAACTTAATGAAGTGAGGTTAGCTGTGTGATGCTGTTTGTCATGTGAGTGTTGAAGGATTCACTCGTAAGTATTGTGTGCTGTGTGACAGCTGGGCACCATTCTCTAAACTGAAAGGTCTTCCTCAGGGAAATATTTTCATACAAGTGTTTAAACATGAAGGAAAAAAAATGATTTTTTACACAAGTGCCTGAAGGCACCAATGACTACATAAGTTATGTTGAGAAAAAAGTCAGTACGCACACAGCTGGGAGCCTTCAGCTCTGAAGACAAATGGTGGAGACTGGCTGCATTTCAGCTCTCTAGCACCTGATTTCCTGGAATACTCCTAAGACATGATAATCACTTTCTCTATGTGTGAGTGTAAATTCAAGGTATATGAAATAAAGTCAAGGCTGTAAAAGCAGTTTCTGAAAATGTTTTCACAGCATGAAACTGGTAGATGTATCACACTGCAGACCATGCAGGCAGGGAGGATAGAGAGTGCAAGGCTTCCTCAGATACTGTTGGAGGTCTCTGACAGAGAGGAAGACAAGCTTGGTGCGATCTTGGCCATGATGTCTGCTGTGGAGCTTCCTCACACTGTGCTATAGCTTCAACCCAAGGCCAGAGAAGTGCTAGTTGGCATGGACCCAAAATGCCATGCCTCGGTAACCACTGAGTAGTGCAGATATCACAGGTTTAGTGCACAAACTTATTTAAATATCACCAACAATGGCTGGGGCTAACAGTACTAGGAATGCTTCAAGTACAGAGGAGAAAATGATAATACTTGTTAGAAAATATTATTTAAACATATAAAACTGAGATAAGAAACAATATAATCAGCTTTTTTTTTAAAAACATGACAAACTGCTGCACAGTGTTACTGAGTGGCTCACCATAAGCAATGCTGTTGTAACATGTAGCTCTCCTGCATTCCAGGCCATGGTCATAAGTTCTTATTTGCAAATTAAAACAGTATTTTACCTATCATTACATAAAAGAAGCATTGTACTTCCCTCTTTTATCCATGCTCTGTTGACTGATTGTGTTTCCAGTAGAAGAGGTCATAAGAAGGGAACAAAGGACTCAAAACTCCTGTGCACCACACCTCACCATCCTCATAAAGACAATATTGCCAGCAGCGATGATAGGATAACACACTAATACTAATATTTATTATGACTCTGAAAGGTTTCTTGGCCTTGGTTTTTTTTCTCTACATGGTAGGGGAAAAGTACAATCTATTTGCAATTAATATAAAAGCTTTAATTCTACATATCCAAAGGCTTTGTAAATTCAGAAGTCTGGTATTGATTTTTTAAAGATCATTTGCTGTAAATTTTTCACATGAAACAATTGACAGTAAATGTAATGAATGGGCACTTATAGGATGCTCAGCACAGTTCTATAATGTAAAACTAACTGAAAAAGGATCTATTTTAACAGATTTTTTTTTTTTTTAAGTTAACAGAGAATATCCTACCTGGGTCACAGCCAACATATATAATTTTCTCAGTTTGTAGTTATTAAGTCAGTTTCATTACATCATTCAGGTAAAACATAAAAGTAAATTCTTGCTTTTTCAGTGAAAAGTAGCTCTTCAATCCTCTGGAAGCCAGAATTTAAACCATAATAAATCAAACTTATTTTTAATATAATTCCATTGCTATAATTTAAACTGCATCAAAATTAAGTTTATCTTCAAAAATTATTTTATGACAAGACCTTGCAAGCATCCATATCTTTTTGATTTAGAACACTTCCCTAAAAGCATGCTTCAAAAGCTCTTTCTCTCTTACCCAATTAGGGCTTGCAGGCTGATACCACTGCCAGGCTCAGCAGGATGGGTGACGGTAGCCACAGTGCGAAAGATGGCTGTTTCCCAATATCTTCCCTTTCATCCTTAGGTAGTGACATTCTTATTTGGGACATTAATCCAAGAATGGAGTAGCATCAAGAATGGGAGCCACTGAAAAATCATGAACATCATCATCCTTTGCAATTTGGAGGACTTACAGCAACTATTCCAAGTTACACGGCCCTGTTAGGGACTAGTCTTCAAGCAGACCACTTTAACCCTTTTGACTATAACCATGGAACTGTAGCTCCTCATTGCTGTCCACTAGGCCATCTTGATGTAAATGCCAAAGAAAATCTGTTGGATCAAATTGTGCATGCTCCTGAGACAGCTTCCTTCAAATAAAGGCCAGGACTTCAGTCTTCTACCCATGCTCTTTGCCATTAGCACCAGATCCCTAGAGCAAGCTGATAAAAATTAGGAGGTTGAGATTCTACAGTTCTAAGGTGTGGATTTTTTTCATTATAGGACACCAGGATGTGTGTCCAGAGCGATGAAGTCATGAATGGAACAGTGTAGGGCAGCCTATACTGAGACCTGTTTATGGGCAAGAATGGCAGTGCAGAAAAATAACATGGCATTGGCCATACTGTTCACCAATAGCACTCAGGGCCCCAATCTATCTCCTATGCCAGGGAAAAGGAATTACTTGCTAGTGGTATTGTTAACTGAACTGTGCTAATAACCATTTTAAAAATACAACAGAATAAACATTTAAGTGCTGGGTGCATGTCATGGCCTTGTTGCATTTTGCTAGGGTAACGTAGCCCTTTCAGCTGAACATTACCTGGAGTTTTAAACATGTATTTTATATAGAATCATAGAATCAGAATTGTTTAGGTTGAAAAAATACTTTAAGATCATTGAGTCCAACCGTTAACCTAGCACTGCCAAGTCCACCACTAAACTATGTCTCTAAGTGCCACTGTCTTTTAAATACCTCCAGGAATGGCGACTCGGCCTGTTCTAGTGCTTGACAATTCTTTCGGTGCAGAAATTTTTCCTAGTATCTAACCTAAACCTTCCCTGGTCCAATCTGAGTTTGTTTCCTCTTACCCTATCACTTGCTACCAACTCCCAATTCTCTACATCCTCCATTCAGGTAGTTGTAGAGAGTGACAAGGTCTCCCCTCAGCTTCCTTTTCTCTGGGATAAACAACCTCCCTCGGTTGCTCCTCATCAGACTTGTGTTTGAGACTTCTCACAAGCTTTGTTGGCCTTCTCTGGAAAAGCTGCAGCACTTCAATGTCTTTCTTGTAGTAAGGTGCCCAAACCTTCACACAGTATTTGAGGTGTGCCCTCACCAGTGCTGAGTACAGAGGAACAATCACTTCCCTAGTCTTGCTGGACACACTATCCCTGGTACAAGCCAGGATGCTACTGGCCTTCTTGACTACCTGGCGTCTCATATTCAGCTGGCTGTTGATGGGCAACCCGGCTGCTTTTCCACCGGACAGCTTTCCAGCCATACTTCCCCAAACCTACAGCATTGCATGGGGTTGTTATGACCCAAGTGCAGAATCCAGCACTTGGCCTTGTTGAACGTCATATCATTCATTGGCTTTGGCCCATTGATACAGCGTGTCCAGTTCCCTCTCTAGAGCCTTCTTACCCATTAGCAGATCAACACTCCCACCCAACTTGATGTTATCTGCAGACTTACTGAGGGTGTACTCGATCCCCTCGTCCAAATCATCGATATGTGCACTCCTTTGTAACATAAAGCACACCAATACCACACAATGACCTGCAAAACAATGGAAAAGAGAAGTCCTGAGATATACCAGGCAAAATACTATATGAAGGAATATGGAGTTTCCTACCATTCACATACATACATGAGAATCTGTGTCTGCTAGACCATCTATATTAGATTTATGGCTCCAGGATGACTAGAACCTCTACTTTCATTCTTTCTCAGTTTGTGTCAAACAGAAGCCTTTCTTTCATCTCAATATCATGTTTTCTGTTTCTCAATTAGTAGTTTATCCTTACTCTATCTTATAACTTACTTTTCTACCATGTTAATGCCAAGCTTATTCAGATGTTATAAATACCTTCCTAAATATAAATATATTCTTGAATTAAGACTGGACTGAGCAGTAATAAAAATTGAGTGCATAAACATTGCAAACAAAATCAACTTCAGGTATTTAAAAAGCATTCTTACATCATAGTTTATATATAGTGTTGGCTGCTTGCTGTACCTGTTAGTCAATTGATTCCTGTCTTTGGTCAGAGTTTAGCAGGTTGTGTCAGGACAAACACTCTTTTCTTTTTTAATGTGTGTGAATCTATAATTTTGTTTAACAGTTTGTTCATAAGAGGATTGTGCCCAGCAGAAAACTAAAAGATTTCCAGTACAACATTTTTTTTTTCTACCAGTCAGAGCACCTTTGCTGACCTAGCCCATAATGTTTTAGCTATGCAAAAGCTCCTGAGACACATAGTTTATTGTGCAGAGAGTACAATATTTTGTGGATGCTTATTGCCAGAGTAAATCAAAAGACATGTCAGACAAATTCATTGTCATTGCAATCACTGGCAGGGCAGGGCCACTTTCAAGCAAGAGAAATAAAGAACGCAAGCAACTCATCTAACTGGCAAGAATGACAAATGGAGACGAGTCAATTCTACATTTTTCTGCCAGAACAATTTCTTCTTTAGAATACTTATTCATCCACAGTAATAAAAAATGTGTCACAAAATCTAAGGCTGGAAGGGAGATTTTCCAGTCCAACCCTCTGCTTAGAGCAAGGTCAGCCTCCTCAAAGACAGCTTGCTCAGTTTCATGTCCAGTCAGGTTTTGAATAGCTCCAGGGATGGACATTCCATGATCAGCCTAGTCAACCTGTTCATTTTCAGTCACCCTTTCAGAAAATAGCGTGTTTTTTTTTCTTTTGTTTAAATGAGATTTCCTATATTTCAGTTTGTGCCCACTGCTTCTCACCCTTTCACAGGGGCATTGCTCAAAAAAGTCTGACTCTGTCTTCTCTACACCCCCATTAGATATTTGTACACATTGATAAGATCCCCCTGAATTTTTACTTCTCACATTCTGTAAATGCTAAACAGTCCTAGTTCTCAGCCTCCTCTTGCATGAGAGATCTTCTGGTCCCTCAAAAATCTTTGTATAATCATGTGAGCAAAAATATTTTAAATAATATGATATACATTAACTCCTTTGGAAAATATGAAGCTGTCATAATTTATAGGTGAAAGTGTTTTTTCCTTTGTTCTTTAGCATGTTTACCCACATTCTGGCATAGTAATTTCCAGATTATTTTTATTGTTTCATAAACTATACGGCTGAAGTTACTTCTTGTTTTTTTTTTTTTTNTTTTTTTTTTTTTTTTTTTTTTTTTCCTGACAAAAGATATTGTTCCTTATACTCCATTAAGAAAGTACACTGGAGTTTCTCCTAGAAAAGCACAATCCTGCTTCCTTATTTATCTGTTGCCCTCATTGCAGGAGAAATTGAACAATGGAAAAAAAAATAACAGACTAATATCTTTTCCTCTAATAGCTCATGCTTGTGCCTGAAGCAATAGGTCTAGTCGTCTACAAAGACTTGGTCATTACTTGTTGAATTCATTATTATTTTAGGCTGGTTTATTTTCATACAAAAATGAGTCCCAGTTGCACAAGCACACTTGCTAATGATATGTTGTAAACCTATGCACATATGTAAGAGTACATCTTTTCCTATTCCTCCCCCAAATCT
>VXBJ01000590.1:10873-86174 GCA_013400055.1 Nycticryphes semicollaris
ATATTCTGTTCAGTGTAAGTCAGAGCCAAGGAGCTACTTAAATGCTGTTTTAGTCTTATTTTATGTTTGAACATCAAAGGTGAGGTTTCAAATGAAAACAAAAAAACACCTGAACTTTTCACATTTTTACTGTGTGTGTTTGATGCTGAGATTCCTTGACTATTGTGTTGAAAATATTAAGGATCAGTAGCTTGCATACGGTGCAAAATACATATAGTGCAAAATATTCTCAATATTCTAAGAAGCTGGCATGACCCTTGTGCTACCTTATCTATGTCAGGAAGGAGTCATGGAGAATGCGAAAATGCTGCCCATATCTTATGATAAACTTCAACTTTATTCACTTAAAATTCAAGTTGAAAGTGTTCCTCTAGTATGCATTTATTTCCAAACAGTCATTCATGAGCTTTAACTCCCATAGAACAGAGGTTTTAATCTCAGGCAATAAAAATTTTTGAAAGTGCTAACAGTTGCCACTGTTCACCCATCTGCCTATTCTAGGGATTTTATCCAATAACTGTCATAATAACTATGGCTTTCAAAAACTTTCCTTTTAAAATTTAAAAGAAGCCTTGACTAATGCAATTGAAATATAGATTCAGCCACAGTTCAATATATTTTTTTTTCTTTTTAATTCCTTCATGAGATACATGAATAACTAGACATTTTAGATCAAATTCTGGTACATGAATTTGGAGGTTACATTTGAATTAAGCTCTATTTGCATATCTTCTACACTGATTATGGGAATAAATCACACCTAAAAATATCATCCTAATGATTTATCAAATTTTATCATCATATAAAATAACCATCAATTTAATAATTTAAAAATAAAAGCTCACATCTTACAAAGTAATAATTTTGCATAGCTATAACTTTCCGTAATCAATTCCTCTACTCCTCATCTCAAAGTGTTATCTTTTAAAAACCATGAGATTACATTACCGTTTTACAAAATATATTACCTTGAGACTGTCAGGTAGTGACCAATTAATATTCCTTACTATTGCAAAACTATTTCAGTACCAGTGTACCTCAATGAAGATATTAAATCAATTAATGATGCATGTGACCCATTCACAGTCCTCTGTATATCAAAACTGAATTTTTAGGAATTATAGCTACCAATAAACAAATAATACACAGAAAAGGATTCCTAGATGTAATCTTCTATCTTCCAGATAACTTTTAGATTAGTTATTTGTATCCATGGATACCGAGTCATTGTGAACAGCATTCATTTTCAGCATTGTGAATAATAATGTTACCTTTCAAACCTAACCTTCAGTACTTAAATTTTCTCTGTCAAATTTCAGTGATAAACCACATATGGATACAATTAAGGCATGAAACCGACCATTTAGTCTACTATCCCATTTTGGAAAATGATCTATGCAATCTGCTTGACATATAACTTCACAGCCAGGGCTATGGCTGTGCTCATGCAACTGTTAGTAGCTGATAGTGAAGATTGGGATCAATTTTGTTTTAATGCAATACATTTAAAACTGCTACCAGTCCAAAAGAGAGCATCTCTCATATTTATTCTGATTTTAGTCTCTGAGTATGTAGCAGTCTCAATAGTGTTCAAAACCCAGAGAAATGTTATTGGCAGTATACTACTCTTCTGTTTTTGTTTTTAAATAAAACTGTTGCAATTATGAACCTGCTTTAATGTGCTTTAGTACTAAGGGAAACATTAACCATTTCTGGAAATTCTGCTTATTTAAAAACTTACAGCTTCTAATCTTCACTGCATTTTATAAATAGCAAGAATAAAAGCAGTATGTCAGTACACACAGGTACATATATGTACATTTGTATGATAAATAAAACACATCCTTTTTGTCCTGCAATCTCACTTTATTTTTTCTCTTTCGTGTCTTTCCTGAAAGGAGTACAAAGCTGACAACAACAAAAAGTAAGAAAGCAAGATGGTCATTTTTCAAATTGAAGATGGCTGTAATTTTCCACACCAAAGAGTACAGTGGAAAGAAGGTTTGATACTTACTTGTTCGGACTGTAACAAGCCACTCTATTTGCCAACATTTCAAGCAAAACTACTGGCAGTCATGGAAGGTCAAATCATTGTTGAAATTTGGACCCAATTTTTCTGGCATATTTTCATGGACAGACTATTCTGGAAGCCTGAAAGTAGAAGAAGGCTTTATATAATGAATTGTAAAATGTTCAGCAAACATGATACAAAAGATTTTTTTTCTTATGAAGCTATATTTCTATACAACTATTTTAGTGTACACTGAAAATGTGTAATAAGTCATTAGAAGGTCTTTAATATGACCATTATTAATGTTCTGTTCTACTTATACCTATTAAAAACAAAAGTTTTAGGAAAACAAGAGAAGTTGAATATTATCTTAAATGCTCATATGATATGTTGAATGCTCATATGGATGTTTGCCATTGCATCTCTTTATAGTTGTCCCTAGTTCCAACTATTTTTTTTTCCTTATTATTGGTAACTGCATTAATGTCATTGCTAATACATTTCCATTTAAAAGTTTGTTAAAACATAAGAAAGAATTTTAAAATACCATGTATTTTGTATTGAAAACCATCTAATTATGCCTAATATGATTTTTATTGTATAATGTCACTTATTGCCAAGTCATTTTTAACGTATGCTTTTATTATTGGAAGAATAAATTCATTCTGAGTATTATTTAGAACAATACATGATGTTAACTAACATGTGACAGACATATATTTTAGTACCATAAAAAAGGTGTTTAAGGACAATATTTCATAATTCTGCTTAACACTGAACAGAATGATTATTATTTAAATATGTTCTCAGTGCCTTTATCATACAGAACATAAGTGCAGGCTATTAGGTTTTACACAGTATAGCCTGATTAAATCTGTTTCGACTTATTTTTACTTCGTGTATTCTTGTTTTATTTTATTGTTAACATGTTAATGGAATTTACTTACTAAAATGCAGAAGTATCTCAAGTATATCACTCCTGTTCAGGATACATACAGATATTAATTCAACTAACTGCTAAGTGTACAGACTGGGGAGCAGGAAGCTCGATGTTATTAATTTACTTAGAAATGTCATAAAACTCAGTGATGTATAATGAAATTACACAGCAATAAATGTGTAAGCATCACTTAATTCCATTATAAACTCTGATGTGACAGAGGTAATGATAAATAGTATTGTAGGATGAAGTTATTATTGGCGATGAAATATTTTATTAGATAGGTCAAGTTTATGGTATTTAAGATGTAGATTTCTTTAAGAAATGTACGAGTTTATATCCATCAGCAACTAAATTGGAAGGATTCACTGATACTTTCCCTAAACCAATTTAAGACATTTTACTGGGGTGTAAGCTTAAAGACATTATTGATAAATGGATATAAGCATGGATGGATATAAGCAACTTCCAGTATTTTATTTTGTGTTCTTTGTCAACAAACACCATATAAATATAAGTAAAAATAAAACAAAACCTTAAAATCCTTCCTACACTTTAAATAGTTGTCTTGATATGGAAACTACTGAATCACGTAAGATTGATAAAACAGTATGATTCTTTCTTGTAAAACGTAATTTTAAAAAAAATCCCTGTAGAACAGAGAAAAAAAGAGTTTGGGTTTTTTAAATTACAGAAAGTCTATGCTGGAAGAATATATTGAAAGAATAAATAATAATAAGACTAATATACAAATTAGGCAATAGTGAGTTATGTTTCACCTAAAAAACTAATCTTTCCTCTTAAAGGTTGTATCTTGTGCATTTTGATAAGACAGTATAAGCATAACTAAAAAATATAATCATGCATTAGAATCTATCATATATATATATTAAGAGCGGCATGTAGAATTTTAACCTTATGTCTCCCTGCATGGAGTCCTCTGATACCTCCTGAGATACTTAGCAGGCTTTTTCCTAAGCCTTTACATTAAACAAAAAATTGCTTTCCATGCCTTGTTTCGCATCATGCCTGGACTTGCAGGATGAAAATATACATTAGCTGAGATGAAAGTTGTTATAAAGGTCCTCACACACAGTATGACAGTTTGAGTGAAAAAGTCTGCTACAGTGGCTATGTAAAGGGAAATGGAAACTGTATCATTGCAGATACATACTGATATACAAAAGAATAAGATATACATGGGACTGCTTTAGAATTATAAATTGGTATAATTTATCAGAGTTCATCCACAACATGGAAAAGCCAACAGATGCAGAATTGAAACCACCAGCATTAGCACAATATCTGTATTTTAATTCCTGACTCTTTCACACCTTTCAGTAACAAATAAGTCCATTAAATCTAAAGCTCTCAATCTGAGTTTTGTAAGGGTTCATGTATATGAAGGTGGGAATCCTTTATTAAAATTCACGTTTACTTCAGGAAGGTTTAAGACATGATTATCTTGAACAAACATATAAACGGTTCCACTTAAGAACAGTGAGAAATTATATATAATCCGCAATTATAATAGCAACGCATTTTTCTAAATATTTGGAAGAATTCTGAAGTTATAATGACAATAGTTAACTACCATAAATGCACTAGAGAAAGTAAAGAAAGTGCTGGGGTTCACCTGATGAGTTTTCAGCACAGAATCAGATAACCTGAAATGCTTATTTCCAGGTTTAAAAAAAAAAAGGAATAGTTGAATAAGATGTGATTTTAAAATTATAACTTACTACAGACAGTATAGTACACCTTTATGAAGACATCCCACATTTTCATATTTATACACAATCTCTTTAGTGTGAAGAAAATTCCAGTGTCTTGAACACTCATATCATCTTTTGAATTTGAAGACCTTACTTACACATCTTTTATTTCCCCTTTCAATTAAAAAAAAAAGAATAAATTTACCTTCACCTGAACCCATGTTATCTTCAACCAGTAGGTCTTGGTTACTTCTTACCAAAACCAAGTCTAATACAGATTCATCTCTTCATCTCTTATTTGTTCAGTGATTATTTGGTGAATAAAATGGGTGAGCAAGGTAGGTAATAAAAAGTAAAAAAAAATAATAAAAGTCCTGCCATGACTACTATAATTTGTTGACCTTTTTAAAGAGTATTTTGATATTTTTTATTAGAATTCTGTCATTCCATTCTGTTTGTGTTTTTTCAGCTCTTAAGTGCTCATTCCTCCTTGAACACCTTTTATACTGATTCTGCGGGGTTTTTTTAACTTTTAGTAATTGCGTTCCACTGTTAGTGATTAACCCACTATCTTTCTAATATCCTTAGATTATCTATTTCATACCTATAGTTCTGGTTCTTCTGTTTGTTGATCCAACTGGGTCCGTCTTTGGATTTGTTTGTAAACTTTGCAGTTATTTCTTGCTGACTAGATTCAACCATATATGCACAATTCTTTCATGAACAATTATCACCTACTTTGCCATTGTGTTATTATTACATTTCCTCCGTCATGATAAATCTCATGTATTGTAATGTCTCATGTGACTCCTTTTTCTTTATTTTTTTTTTTATTTTTGTATGTTAAAAGTAGGCATGGCAATTGCATGTGTCAATATTTATAGCCTTGAATTTCAGGATCTTTACAATCATGGCAGCCTAAAGGCTCTTCCTCTCTAAAATGGACTTAATCCAATTATAGGATCTTTTGTTTCTGACCAGCTGCCTATAGCTGAAGGTCTCAAAAAACTAGTCAATGTTATTTTACCTCTATAGTTATTTGTCTGTTTTCACAGTTTACTCAATCCTTCCACCTACTTTTTTAAAGATGAGAAAAAATAACACTTGAAATCCTTTAAGATTCTAATTCTTTGAATGCCTCATATGCTGGCAAAGTAATTCGTGATACTTTAGGAAGAATCTGTCAAATCTATCATGATGGATGAATAGCAGATTCCACTGTGTTCAACTTGAGACTTTTTTTATATGACTTGGTCTCATTTCTCCTGTTTCTCCAGGACGTAGCTGTTTATCATCATCATTTTCTATGCTCTTGTGACACTAGCTGTTATTTTCTTCTTCTTCTTCTTCTACTACTACTGTTTTTTTTTTCTCCAGCACCACATATTTNCTTCTCCCCAGTTTTCTCTGTTCTTGCAGACTCTTTTACATATGCTTCTCAAATCTAAACTCCTTCCATTTACACATTAGCTCAGTAGCCACGAGGTCTTGATCAAGTGACACTATGATCTTTCATTGGGACACCATTCAAGTTTAAGGAAGAAAAGGTGGACTCTCATCATCATTGTATCCTCCATTCTTCAGGTCCTCTGCATCTCTGCATCACTATCACCTTATTTTCCTTAGTTCCAACTCTGACAAAAAAATGAAAAAAGTCCAGTTCTTTCTCTTGGATACCACAGGATATAGGACATAAGATGTGAGAAGAGATATGACAGGAGAAAGAAAAATGCTTAGACAATCAGGGAACAAAAAGAAGACAAGAAGAATTGGTTTCTGCCATACTACTTGAATCAATATGAACTAGCAGAAATAGAAGATTACCTGAAGGAGGTCTATATAATTCATTCACAGTTTCCTGTTTTGGTTATGAATAAGCTAGAGCATGATACCATTAATTATCTTGTATTCATTAAAACAAGGAAAGTGGATGAAAAAAGTTGCAAATTAACCATTTAAAATTAAATCAGGATTAAGATTATCTCAACTAATTTCTATTCTCATCTGGCTTTGGTCAACAGACCTCATTGGATCAGTGTTGTTTTACCTTGTCTGAGAACCTTGTCTATGCCTGGTATATGGCATTAATTTAAATAGGGCACATATCATGTCAGAATGGGAAGCCAATGGCTTATCCTGAAATATTTATTGCTGATAATGAGTAGTTCTCACTACTTCCAAAATCACATACAACATAATTTTCCTTCAAGCAGGTATTGAGCCTGTTTCCATTTGCTTATGAAAACTTCTTTTTAAGAAATATTAGAAATTAATAAAATAGTGTTATACTTTACCCTGTAGATGAAAGGAATTTTAACTTCTGTGAAAAGTTTGGAGAATGCTTGAACAAATCCTTATTCTAGGAAAAAATTCTGAGGGTCTTTTTGTCGGTTTGGGGGAGGGTGCTTGGTTTGGGGTTTTATTTCAGTGTGATTTGGTTTCCAGCTGGGATTCAAAAGGCCAACAAAAAATTCCAGGCTGTTTCACCTGAGGTTATCTTCTCTTCCTGTATTTCCCACACAATGATATATTCCTAACAGTAGCTTTGTGTCACTGTTCTTTTAAACCATTTATACCAGCATATCAGTTTCAAATTAATAAGACTAGATGAACTAGCTGAACCTTAACTGCCTCTGAAAAAAATCTGCCAAGTTTTTTTTTAACACAGTGTCCAACTCAGCATTGTGTTAGCTGCAGCAGAAAGACAGACTTACTGTAGAAAGGCTTGAGTCTATCCTGATCAATTTGCCCAGAACTAAGACTATCGGAAACACAGTGCAGAAACACCTAAGTGGTTTTGCAAGTGGCAGTTTGTGCTTTATATATTTTGCCGTAAGCCAGAGCTAATAAAATGTTACTGAACTATGCTGACTCCGTTTTGTCAGTGTCTCTGTACCTCTTGCTTTGGTGTGTCATGTAGAACCTATACTGTGTTTATTATAACTGAGGCATCAGACATTCAGGCAGTGGAAAGTCTGGAAAAATGGGAAAGACCAAATCAAGGATTCGGAATCTCCCCAGCATGGAGGAATAGCATGGCAAAAGAAACTTCCAAAGTTGATTCAGCTTGCTTGCTTATAGCCACTGGAGTAACTTTGGTTCCATTAATTCAGAGGCAATATTATTAGGATGATGGATCCAGTTTCTGCATTAATGTGACACTCATGGTATCCTTGAATGAGGGCCATGAATTGGAGGAAAAGCTCTTTGTATGTCTCTACCCTTCTGACCCTCTTTTTTTTCTTTTTTTTCTTTTTTTCTTTTTCTGTCTCTCTTGTCTCCTACAGTTTAGGAAAGAATTTAGCAATCTTTCAAGTTTATGGTCAATCTTTCAAAAGCTTTGTTTTTCTTTCCCAAATTCTCTCTCAAAATACCTTGCTCAGGACTCTATTGTTTCTTGGCTGCTTGACATTCACTCAAATTGTGACCTTAAATGAGAAGACCAAAGCAAACACACAATAATAGTCAGCAGAGGGATAGTGAAAGTTAAAAAAATGTCCTTGTTTATCATAACTATGATACATATTTTTGAGTGGACTTTTACTTATTATGAAAAGCGATTATAGAGTACAAATTAAAATAAAACTGCCTATTCATAAAACTAAAATATTAATCTCTTAGATAATTCAGGAAAAAAGTCATTATTTTACGTTTCCCCATTAAATGTAATTAATACCTGGAAGTATCACAGACAGCTTGATAAATCAGAGATGTCTGAAATTCTAGCAATGTTCTTTCCTAGTTAATCTATTCAGTAAATAATAGTAGATAAACCACAATAATTTCTTCTGTTAAGAAACTGTAATAGGCATAATTTTTTCATAAACTTATTTCTTTTGAATTATTTTGTAGTGCTTCCTATGTTTCCTATATGTATGCTGAAAAATATATATTTCCCTTTAAAAGAGGAAAAAGATGCAACCAAGAGTAAGGCAATGCATGGAGATCCAGTGCTTTACTTGGTTTGCATGGAGGGAAGGAGTTTGACGTGCTAGAGAAGATTTTCTCATTGATTCAAAGCTACCCAGAGATACAAGTCTGGATTCCTGAAGGATCCTTTCTTTTGCATGATTCACTATTTTTATATAATATACTAAAGCCATAGAAAACTTGAAATCTGATTGCTGGCAAAACTCTCACATCCCAAATAGAAGAGAACTTGCTCCATGCACTTTTTACTTCTAGCTAGAAGTCTGAATCCAATTAGTCATAAGCATGTTTGTTTTGCACCACATGGTGTCCAGTCATTAATAATTCTTTCCTGATAGATATATAAGCAGACTTTCTGCATATGAGGCTGCAGAAAATAAAAGCCAAAGCTTTCAATAGATGTTATGCTGTTCCTTCCAGAGGTGCCCATTCTCACTTAAGATCATGTTGTTAGTCAGAACTCTAAACTTTTTGCTGAGTATTATCATTAAAACGATAAAAGCGTGATCTTCCTACTGCTATTGATTTTTCCACTGAGTTTTCAGCATGAACATTCTCTGCTCCTGAGAGCACTCCAGCTGTGCTGCACAACAGGATAACTAACATCTTTCTGTTTCTCTGAGAAGATGCTTTCTTCATTTTCTGATCTTTCTAACTTTTCCAACTCCAGTTTATTTTTCTTTACACAAACCAGTTCATGGATTAAATGAGAAAGAAATTAAAAAACGGGCAAATAAAAAGGATCTAAATAAAGAAATTACTTAGAAGCTGTCAAATTCTTCCTAAGGCTTAACTGAAACATATGCTTTCTAGATTTCACCTTTTATATTAAAGGTTAAAGTAGGTAGCTGGAGCCTTGATGAGAAAGAAGGTTTTCTGTTTTTCAGTGATTCCAGGTAATTGACTTCCTAAGGAAAGCAAATAAAATAAAAAATATAGTGATGTGGGTAGTTTTAATTTTGGTTTTAATGTGAAGATGTTTGAGGTTTCTTGGACTTTATTTACACTGTCAGAGAGTATTTTTCACAACAATTAGTAGATAGAACTCTCCTACATATGTAAGCATAACACTGTCTGTATTTTTTGTGAGTAGTAGGTCACAGGTGCTGGGTGTTTTTTCTATTTCATGAATCATTCAAAATTTGTTTTAGTTATTCTATTAAGTGAGAATATACTGTATCCTCCTTGGCAAATAGAAAAAAAACAACTAATATTTTTGTCTGGTTTTCAACAACACATACTTGGTTAGCCACAATTTTTTGTTGTTGTTGTTAAGCTACAGTGCCATAAACTGCATCAATTTATCCATGAATTAAAAAAAAAAAGTAATATTTTTCTGCTTTACTATAAATTTGTTCTTTGCTGCTATGGAACACAGAACATGGATATCTAACTTCTGCGAGTTCACAAGCAAAACTGGCTCAAATCGAGTAGGTTTTAATATCGACAAGTGTTAAAAGTATGCCTAGAAAGATATAGCCATACCATGGTGTTAGATGGTACATATGTTCTGTGCAATCTCTATTTCCCTTAGTTGCTCATGATAGGATGTTACCATTAACCATTATCAAGCTTTTAATAAATATAATTCATGATACTGCCTGCAAAATATTTTCTCTATTTTTAATTTGTATGTTTTAATCTCTGTGATATATAATGAACTTCATAATCCTGAAACTATTTCAAAGCTGGTGTTGACATATAATGCTTGGTCAAACATCCTGGTAGAAGCAATCAAAATGTGCACACAGTGTTTCTCAATTGCCCTTGAGCAGACTGCAACATTATCTATCCTTAATGACGTGCAGTCAGCAGCAGAACCTATGTGGAAACAATGCTCTAGGACTTTTTTGCAGCCTTTTGGAGCTCAGATCAAATTTTGCTGAGTCTTTAGGTGACATGTTCTAGTATTTAATCAAAATTACTATTATTTCATAGCAACTAAAAGTGCCCCACAAGCATTTTCATGTAATCAAGAATCACAGAATCAAAAAATGATTGGGGTGGAAGGGGACCTGTGGACATCACCTTGTCTAGCCTCAACCTCCCTCACTCACACAGAATAGAGGCGGTGGCCCTAGACAGTGTCATTTCCAGATGCCTTTTGAATATCTAAAAGGAAATGCAGTTCAACATTTCTGATTCTTCCTAGGAGAATTGTGGGGAAACAGCAGGAGTTGGAGGGTAGAGATATTGCTATTAGGATCAGACTAAGTGTGATGATACTAAATTGTTTTTGTAGTTATGCTTTTGTTGTCTGTGGCTTAAAAGTCCACTGAGTAGTAGTGACATGTTTTAAAGATGGCATAACACAAGGGCTTTCATACCATCTGACTTTGAGGACTCAAATTAAAAAGTTAAGTGAGTCAAATCCTCTTCCTAGTGATTTCTAGTCATTTCAGATAGTTACAAGTTCCATGAAGGAATTTACACAATGTCATCCTTGAATTATCATCTAAAGGGTCCCACTCTCTAGTTTGCCTATAGAGGGAGCCTAGAGAAAATAGCCATCTGCCGTAGCCTGGTAGTTGTGACATCTACCAGCCTTGTCCAGAGATACAATCCAGGAAAACAAAATGTTGTGCATTGTGTTTGCAGCTCCTCACTCATATTAGCTAAGAAACACCACTTCATTCCCTCTGTTCTGCTAGTTGTTACTATACTGAATTAAAATGAGTCCCAGTGTCTGGGATAATATGAATAAAACAAAAAGCCCCCTAAAACTGCCATAATATATATTTGAATGTGACAGTCTGTGTTAATTCAAAAGGTCTATATTTCATGCTTACATTCATAATTTATTTAAAGGCCCTAGAATAGACCCCATCAGAAACATCAGGAGGACTCTCAGCTGTAAATGCAATATGCTTTCATAGACTATTCATAAACATACCTTGTGGATACTGTACTGGTTATTTAAAATAACAAATTTATCTCTTTCTGATTCTAAACATACCTAAGAGTAATAAGAAAGTTGTTAATGTACGTATCTTATACTTCTTCACAACCCTTAAGGTACCAGAGTCATTGCAAAAGTTTTTTCCTTAGCCTGCATATATTTAAAATACCACAGACCAGACTTGTTTCATTGTTAGTACTTAGTGAGTAAGTCTTGCTGAGCCCAGGATGTTTTAGAATGATAGTTTCAGATCAAATTTACCAAAATTACTTAGAGCAACAATTGATATTGTGAAGGCATCTCCTCTCTGTTCCCAAAACTCAAAGCGGAAAGGGCTGACTACTAGCAGATGTTTTATGGGAACAAGAAAATAGGATTGATACTTGAAGGTATTGCATGATTCATTGTAGTGTTTCTGCAAGCTCTTATCAGAAAGCAGAAAGACTCTGCCTTTTTGTGTATTGCTGGGTTTGTTCGATAAAATTTACATTTTAATCTACAGGGAATTTCATGTTGTTCTGTCAGAGTAGCAGCAGATACTCCAGAAAGAGCAGTTTACTAGCACAACTACTTTGGTATTATTTTATTTTCATGTAATGAAATCTATTTTGTGCCTTGAGATAACAGAGCAATCATATTTTACTTGTTCTTAAATTTTGTATTGAAAGTGGCTAAGTCAACGAACACCCTGAAGATGTGCTTCGCTGCTCATTTTCATTATGGCAAATGTGAGGAATACTGTGTCTCTCTCCCCTCTTTCCCCTTGTCTCACAGAAAGGTGAGTCAATGTAAATATTTTACATGTCAGTATTTCTACTTAAATTTGCATGTATTTACATTTTTATTTAATTATTACTTATCTCATACATGCATGTTTACATGTAAATGTTCCTACATGCTGTGTAGATGTAAAGTGAAACCTAAATTGCTAGCTGGTGTCCTGGGACTATAGGTAGCCTCTCTGATTATCATATCCTCTACTATATTTTCTTGTTCTTTTTGTTTTGTTAAGTCTGTGCTTTGCCCTTCACTACTTCAACCCTCTCTCCATTACACCATTCAGCATCACTTTTCTCTCCCTTTTTTTTGGTCACAACACTCACAAGCTCCCATATTCACTTCTTAATGTTCTCCATTACCCTGCATGTAAAAGAAATTGAGTTCGCTGTGGCATAGCACAGTCAGAGCACAAACTCTAATAGTATCATTTAAAAGAGTGTTCAGAACAGTATTGCTGAAAACTATGCTTGAACAGCTCAAAACTACTGTTCTCATTAACAGGATGATTTTTCTGAGCCAACTGACAGAAATTCATGGATCTTTATAATGAAAGGTTAGAAACATTAGGAGGAAAATCTAACAGCAACAACGAAATGTTGAAATGTGTTCTGGCATTGCAAGGTGCCAGTGCTCTGCTCTGACAGAACTGAAGTTAATATAAGTTTTGACATAGACTTTAATGGGAAAAGCCCTCAGTTCGTTGTGAAAACCAATATCTGGTTTTTTGTTTGCTCTTCATGACAAGCCTATGAAAACATATTACTTGCTGTCTGGAAGTGGCATATATAAGTGCTATTTATATTAGAGTAGTGCCTCCTCAAAGTCTGCATGATGCATTTTGTGCAGTTTATAATTTCAGCTTTGGGCAAGGATACAAAGATTCTAAAAGCATAATATCCCCACATGGGATACTTTTAGTTTTCACCAACAAAATTAAATAGCCTGCACTGAATTTTGAATCCATCACTTCTTTTTCTGAATTTCAATAGGATTGCAAGTGAACATGGGCAAAATATACTTGTCTAAACTACTGTATCTTATCCTGAAAGCACAACATGACAGCTAGAAGACAGACTACCTGTGGCTGAATTAGAGATGACATATGTGAATTCACTCACTTATTAAGACACTAATTTTAAGGAGGTTTTATTTTAAATCCCTAGTTTCTTCACTGACATAAACCGACATCCTAACCTTACAGCTTCAAGGAAAAAATGTAACTCATAATACTTCTGTGATGGCTCTTTTTTGGTCTCAAAGAGGTTCTCTGGATATTTTTCACTCCACATGCTTTGTATGCAATGAGAGGGAAAGCAAGATAACATACCCCTCAAGCTTGCATGCGAGTGTGACATTTGTCAAAGCTGTTACATTCGATGACAGCTGAAAGGTGTGAAGTCATCTGATTGTGCAGGCAAGTGAATCCCCTTGTCATGACTCTGAAGCCTAAAAACTGCTTGGTCCTATGCCAGAAATTGCAGTTTTAGCAAATGCAGCTTGTTGATATACCAATATTGCTAAGACCTGGCAACACGCTCAGGTAAATGACAGCTGCTCTGTCAGCTGCTTTCTGATAGAGCGTTGTTTACAGTTTAGGGAGTAAAGGCAATGTTTCAATAGGTTATTTTGGGTATTGCATTGGAATATCTGTCTGGTTTTGTTGGTTTTGTTTGTTTGCTAACTTTTTTGGTTAAGCTAGCATGTGAGGAAACTGGTAAAATATACCTCTATATGTGACAAAGAAATAAGAGTTGTTGCTATTAGGACTTTTCAAACAATATTCACTACTCTGGGATACTAGAACAGGATTCTGTATTTCATCTCCCTGAGAAAAGGCAAGAATGAGATGCTTTTGACCAGGATAACAGTTAAACTATCAATTAAATGTTTAAATGCACACTCTTAAGTTTTTTGTCTATCCTAGATGGTGATTGGAGTTATTGCTGAATTCAAAGAGGACCAAAGGTTTATTTTAACTTTATTTATCTATCTCTTAGTAATATTTGACTCTGTGGAGGACGTCCTGACTTTACTATGTCAAGCACAAATCTCTCATTGATTGCAATGGAGGCAGTATTTCATTCTCTTTATATCACTAAAGTGCAACAAAATATACTCAGTTTCTGGCAGACTTTTTACACAATTTCTCTCTTCCACAGTTAATGTCAGAACTGAACTGTTTCTGTATAAGACGCCACAAAATTTCTACTCCTCTGGAGACTTTCATCATACAAATTAAATCCAGTGATATCATGACATGATCCTGCAGTACCATTGCTTCCTAAGGTGCGAGCGCGGATTGAGAAAGCAAAATCTGCAGGGTCTCAAGCAGCCTACAGGGATCTGCAGCATATGCCAGACACACAGGCAGCCAAAGGCCTCAGAAACACCTTTTCATCTCTAACCCTTGCTGTGCCATCTGTCTTTAGAAATTTCAGTTACTACATTGTCTGTCACTCTGTACATCAAAAGCCACTAGGTTTCACTCAGATATGTTCTGTCAGGTGAAAAAACTGTAGTCAGCAAAATATTTCAGTCTTCAAAAAAATTAAAACATGAGGTACAGGTAGGGTACAGCAGATGCTAAGGAACTGCCAGTGCCCAAGGTCCCATACAGACAGAGAATATCTGCTGCTGTCCCTGCCATCCCCTTTCGAGTTTTGTAAGGCCAGGGGAACTTCTCAGCCTTGAATTTTTTCCTTCTTCTGATCTACATCTCTTGCTGAATTCATATCTTTTATTCCTCCAGGCACTAACTAGGATATCTTGGTGATAAATGGAGAACAGCATTAGTCAGATATGCTGGCTCCCTACAAAACAACCTTAAATAACAGAGAGGCATGGAGAGTGTTAGAGAACTTAACAGGAGTCTGGATTTGAAGATATGGAGACACTCAATGAGGAGGTGCACTAAGCAGCATCCAGCAGAAAATAAGATCCTGTCCTGAATCAGTGCATGGACTGCTTTTTATTTGCCATTGAAACATACTGATAACTACTGTTGTTAGCCAGAAACAAACACTATGTCACTATGTTTTCCTTTTGATCAACAAAAGTAATCTATTATTTTAAGTGCTCCTTAAACACACTCCCCACATGCACCATTGGAGCTCAATGTGTGTACTATTTGCAAGTTCTAAGTCCTTCACATCTTATCAAACCAGCATGTGCTGTCTTTAACATCTTCTGTTCATGATCTAGCAAGAGGGAAAGAACATCCTAATCTAGCAGAAATCATTACTTAGTAACAATAAATAGCCCTAACCAATGCTGAGCTTCTCCTTGATGATTTTGTTGAAAATATGAGTTTTTCAAGGGATCTTTGAAGTGAAGAAAACCTCAATTCTAAAACCTATAAAAAGGGCATTGCTATCTCTTGTCGCTTGCAACCGAAGTGACCGCCACGTTTTCTAGGTTTCTAAACAGAAAAAAAATTCTTGTTTTTTCATCCACAAAGATTTAATCTGGGCCTTAAAAGGCATTTCCACCACCAGTGTCAAACAAGAATCAACTGATCAAAAAACATGCTCTTGTTTTTATCAGTCATCTTGACTGCTGATGATGGTAGATAAATCAGAAAGCACATACCAGGACTTTTTTTTTGGTTCCAAGTCCTTTTTAAGTCTAGTTAGGGAGAAAAGAGGTTTTTTTACTTACAAAGGCAAATGATTTCAATATGTTCTCAGTGAAAAATCATAAATAAATCTCTTCATTCAATCACTTTTACCAAAAAATTTCAGAGGTTTTGACATAGAGAAATTTGATATAACCAAGTTTAAAACATTTTGATAATAATCTTAATAATATATAATTTCTAAAGAGCTATTATTTTACAAAAAGTTGATGTTGAAATGGCTAGACATATTGAGAGTGGTTCTGCTCAGTGTTGTGCTGGATCTGATGCTGTTAATGTTTTATTTATTCATTAACTAAATGTAGGAGTAGACTATGCATAGGAAGTCTACTGACAAAAAAAAAAAAGCTGAGAAGAACTCCAAATGTGCTAGAAGAAAAGCTTTACGTTATAAAATATATAAATATATATAAAACATAGTGTTCGGTTTGGGGGTCTGGATCATATTCTTATGAAGAGAGATTGCAGTATCTCAATGCTTAGTGTGACAGAGAGGAGGATAAAGGACTACCTACCTACCACTACTTGAAGGGATAATATATTCAAATTCTTCTCAGTTGTGTCAGGCAAAAATCAGACTCATGTGAGGAAGGTCATATTGGACATTAGGAAAACATTCTTCATGATGAGGGCAGTGGAACACCGGAATGGGCTACTCCAAGAAGGATCTTCCCCCTCAGAGGTTTTCAGGAGGTAGCAAGACAAAGCCATGATTGGTCTGGCCAAGGATACACAATACTCACACTTCAAACTGGTGGCCTGGACTAGATGACCTTGGGAAATACCTTCCAATCACCATTCTTGTGATTCTATACTTCTGTGAAAATAGTCCTATAATGACAATAGTATAATAAAAAGTATGCAGAACATAAACAAGGGCAAGTTAAAGTTAGTCTCCAATGCAAATTTGATGTGAGTTGGCTCATTAGTCGAATTCTGGAATCTATTGCAAATCACAATATAAACATTAGCTATTAATATCAAGCTGTTACAAAACAAAGGAAAATGTACTTGGGTGCATAAACAGACAAGACATCAGAGGAATTGCTCCTGATTTATTCAGTACACAACATGCTGTGTCCCTTTAGAGCTAATTTTAAAATGTCTTAGAGAACTTTTTATAACATCTCTTAGAGAGAAAAAGACGACAACCTGTAATTTCAAATAACCAACACTGGCTTTATTTTAGGTTATATTTTTTTCGGGAGTTGCTCCAAAATGTAAGAAATTAACGATCATTCTTCTCAGGTTATTGACAGAACAGACACACACACATCAGGGTTTTTTGTAATTTTTGTGTAATCCTTATTTCTAGTTCATATAGACATGTTTAATTATTTAAATAATAACATGTCTCCAAGCATCATTGCACATTTACCAAAGAGAAAAGTAGAAAAGGTGCAATTAAAATTGGATTTTGGTTTGAAGTGACAATTTCCATTATGCTTTAAATGTGGAATGCTACAAGAACTTGACATACCTTTAAACCTAGGATGAAGCCTTTCCCAGCCTTAACGTCATGATCTCTATCAAATATGCTTTTTCTACTGAAGGCATCTAATCTTCAGATTCATTCACGTACAACTAGAGAAATAGTATTGCAAGAGCCAAAATGAGCATTTGTTGCTTTCCAGTTCCCAACTATCCAAAGGAGACTGGGGGGTGGGGATATCTACTGCAGTTTCTGCTTTCTAAGAAAATTCCTTAATGCAGGATTCATAGAATAAAATTGTGTCTACAGTTGAGCTTGCCACATATTTATCAAATACATAATTTGTTGATTTTTTGTCGTTTTTCATTGACTAAATGACTATCAACAAATGCTTCTTATGATATTCAACTAATTCTGCAGCAGCCAAAATACAAGTTGCCAAATAAATTATTTGACAGTAATTAATGATAGAATTATTCAAATCCCTTAGTCAAAAGGGTGTGTGTGTGTGTGTGTGTGTATTTGTTTATTTACTTATTTATTTATTTTCAGCTGTCTGCATCTCTACTATGGAGTTAAGCTGCCTAAACACAAATTAATGATGCACATTAAATGCTAACTGACGTAAGGTTTGAGCCCAGATAGTTCTGTATTTTCCATCAGTCTGTATCTTTCAACTGTTCTTTAACCTTTTTTTTTAACTGATCCTTCTTTCCTTACTCTTTTCTTCTTTCCAGCTTGTCCTATTTTCTAGATAACAACTGTCTTTTTATATAGTTTATAGCCAGGAGGTGACTCAATATTTGGGAAATGGTTATGATTTGTAATCCTTAGCTATTGTTAAAGTTTTAACTGCAATTTAATTACTTAGATATGGCTTCCTAAAAACAGAGTTCTGAGAATTTATGTTATTTGTGTACTAGAGAATGATCTGAGCTCTGCTTCTGCTGTTGCTGAAAAAATGGGGAATAGACGATGCAGCAATAGATAGGAAAAGAAACTATTTTGCAATTAGGAAGATGTTAGTATAGACAACTGGACAGAAACCATGCCCATGGGCAGGGTGCTGAGCAAGCGGAAGAAGAAATTATAGCAGTAATTATGCCTTCCTCCTTTGCCCAGTGTGAGAAATCTGAAGTTACATTTGTAGAATTAGTGAGCACTCATGACTGCATCCAAAGTCAACCAGAGTCAATTTCGAGCATGTGCAACACTGCAGAATTATTCACTTTCAGAAAAAAAACAAACAAACAAAAAAAAACCCCAAAAAACACCAATGCCCAGTAACACAAGAGTACATTTATCAAATTAAGCATGGAAAGTTCAGATGCCTCTTGACATTTTTGGCCATTGTCACCAGATGCCTCAGTTCTGCCTTCTTAAAAAGTAGCTGTCAATGCTCTTACAGTACTTGGATATTATGCAATAAATGCATATTATTTCTGAAACACTGCTTAGGAGACTATTCTGTGTTGGTTTAAGAAATTAATATTTCTTTGTTCAATATATAACTGAGATGTGCATTAAATATGGCTCATGACCCTTCATCAATTAATCAGGCTGAAAGACTGAACAGCTGCTTACTGAGTGAGAGGGTAACCTTCTGGCAATACACTGAATCTGTACTGAAGGAGGGGGTTCAGAGCATAACCACGCTTAAGTGGGCAATATAAGTTCTGCGGTGTTTGTTTTTTCTCTTGAGTGATTTCTCTTTAGAGAATTGCTAGTCATTTTTTGTTGGGCTTGGAGAAGCAAGCATGCAACATGGTGCAGAAGACTGAGTCAGGGGTGGAGGTACCATAAGTAGGAGGTCATCAGTTCTGGCTCCTCAGCGCAAGTCTGAGCTGGGCAGAAGAGGCTAGGAACATGGACTGTGTGAGTGCATAGTGTGTATCTTGTAAAACAGAAATTTTAAAGTAGGAATCACAATTCACCTGCTACACCCATCCTCCTAAATTACAGGTTACATGCTTCTGAACACTGTGGCTCTGTTCTTGTGGCCATCCCACCTGAATTCATCTTGACAATGAATTATTTGATCAGATTTTAAACTCAGAAGTTCCTCCATTACTTGTGGGAATTGGCATGAGAATTCAAGAGGGGCTTAAATACCTAGATTTTTATTTATTTTTAATAACTTAAACATGCAATTACTAAATTTATCATTAATTTGAGGGACAATAAATTTATTATTATCAACAATTACTATATCAAACACTTGTTTTTTTGTAAATTGAAGATGTTTCTGCAACAGTTAAATCCAACCATGTGGAGGTGGGGCTGCATCTTGTTCAATGCAGCTAATTCTTCAGTTCAATTTCAATAAAAGTATGATTAAGATGCTAAAAATTTGTTATTGTAAAAGTAGATCTAGGTATCGTAAAATTACATCACCTCATAATCCTAAACTGGCCTAGTTCACTTGCTCTGGTGCAAACACATAGGAATATATTTTGATTTATATTTTTGTATAAATGCCTTCAGTGGTTTTCTTTTTTTTCTTTTCAAAAACTATAGGCATGCTTGTTGATGCAGTAATTGACCTAATAGAAAATTCATGAGATTTAACACTGTAACTACCAAATAACAGATAAATCATTCAGATAACCTTGCCGTTCTGACTCAGATAGCCTTTCTGCTCTTAGTGATCAAGAGTAATATTGGTCCTTACCTGCAGTGGTTCTTTCATTAGCTTGTGTGACTTTTACACTGCTCTCAGTACTGGATGTATGCCCAGATCTACTTTAGATATATTTTTTTTCTCTGAATTTGTTTGCTAAAAGTATGAATAGCCATTATCTGTAGCAACCCAAACAAAAAAGTGAAGTAAATACAAAAAAGAAACACAACCCCTTATTAGTTGATAAACAGGCAAAACCACCACTTACATCATTTTGCCCATGAGCAACTTGTGCATACTTTTCTGACCCTGAGTAGCTAAGGCACAAATAGTTACGTCAGAAAGAATAAGATTTGAGCATAGATATCTGAAATATGGAAACTTATACACTGATACTATGACTCTAATGTTATCTATATTTCCATAATTACAAAAATGGATTACCATGATATTAGAAAATCTGTTGATACTGTATCACTATTGTATAATTCTACAATAATTATTCATAGAGGATTGATATTAGTTGCATTATATCCAAGAAAATCATCACAATACTTAGATTTTTTTCCTTTCTCTTTACAACAAAATCTTCATAGAAATAACAAATAACATTTGCGAACTCTGAAACAGAGCCTGCAAACAGACTTTGGCATATGTTGTCGGATGTTGCTGTAAAAAAAACCCCAAACCTCTAAATGAAGTCACAGTTGTTTAAAATGTACTTGATACACAACATGAAACATTTTTTTCTACATGAGTAGGAAGATGACCTCAGAAAGTTATTAAACACAGAAAGCTTCATACAAGGCTCTTCTTTCTTACAGCACATGCAGTGCTGTCAAAAGAAACTACTTGGCTCTGCTTTCAGCTGATGGTGTCACTTAAAAAACCCCAACATTTTAGTTTACCTGAATATCTGAACCACACACATAATATGTTATTTCATTAGAGCTCTAAATACAATGTTACTGTGGGTGTTTGGCAGAAATGAAAACTTTGAAAATAAACTAAAAGAAAATTTAAAAAAATCATCCATACAGAAGACAGTAGAAGTGACGAAGAAAGAGGTCTAGTCAGAGAAGTCTCCATAACAGTAAGAGAAAGACTTGCATTCCTTATGCCACTGAAGTACCAAGAACCAAATTACCCCTAACTGTAAGCCCAACTCTGAGTGACATCTGAGAATCTGGCTCTTGGTATTTAGCTAGATTGCTAATGATTCAGCTGTGGGTAACAATGATCTCTGCTTAGTGCTACAACTTGTGATGCTACAGTTGTGATGTTATTTTTAAGGATTAAAGTAACTGCATTAACTGAAAAAAAGAGTTGTTTAACAAAGCTACTAATAACTCTGATTTAACTTCCTAAATGACTTTTATATAAAACACGGAAACCAAAGTAATCTACAATATTAGTATATCTACATGTTTTTAACGACTTATGATTATAGTTTTACATAAACAATACTTTCCAAATTCAGCAAGATAAAAGATTGCATTCTGTAGTAAATTTCTTCTTTATGACTTGCTAATTTTATGAAAAAAAAAAAAAAAAAACCAACCAAATTTGAACTGCAGTATGCCTGGCTAGCTTGTTTCAGGTGTGTGGGATAAGGAGTCAACTGTCTTTTTGGGTTTTTTTCCTGTCTTAGGCAGCCAATGGGCCAGACAGAATTTGTGCTTTAACCCCTGAGCTGCACTGAGGCTGCATTCTGTTCCAAAGTGAAGAGTAAGGGGTAACAAGCTGATAAGGCTATAGCTAGGGAGAGAAATCGTGCAGAGGGACAGAGCTGCACACCCAATGCGAGGTGGCAGTTTGTCCACAGCCTCATAGACAAGCAAGCTCCAGGAGGCATGGCATTCCAAGTGACCCAGTGTTGATCTGAGCCATACATGTCATATCCTGACATGTTCTCACTCTAGTATTCATAATCACATTTTTCTTATTTTGCACAGCCTTTCATCTGTAAGAGCACTTTATGACAAGAAGGGGAACAGAAAAGCATAAGATTCAGCAATTACACCAAGAAAAATATTACAAATTTGTATGCTAATTTCCTTAGTGGGAGTTTGCTGTTTCCAACATATGGCAAAGTAAGGGTCTCACTCTACATGTTTTGAAGCACCCTGCACGGCAACATAGGTAAATGCCTAAATTCTGCTACGCTACACTGATGTGAATCACTGGTAATTGTCCTGATAAATGAGATGTCTCCAGATTTATTTCAGAAAACAAAAACAGCAGAACATGGTCCATAGCAATTTGAGGGTAGTCATCATTTTGTAGGAATAGAGGCAAAGTCTGGGCATTTCTGCAGTTTAAGAAAGTACACAAAGCATATGCTGCCACTTAGGAACTAAATGTCACTTGTCTTCTAAAGCTGCCTTTACTGTGAGGTTGCTATTACTTGTTTCCCCACAGTCCCCATAGCAACTATAAAAATTTCATTTCTACTCTAAATATTTAAATCCCAGTCAGACCTGTTAACATTTTGGAGAGTAAACACAAGGGAGCTGCATGATTACTCTGCACCATACTGGGCTTTGCTGGAAGGTTGTATCAGCTATAACTCTTTTTGCATTTTGGGCTACAGAGATTTCTTAGTAACTTCAAATATAATGTGTTCTGAGGGAATCTAATTGTTCCAGGAAAAACTAGTTATAATACATTAGTGAACTGTTGGGTACTGGAGTATTATTTCCTTCATAGCTTTTTTTTGTTGCAAATTGAAACATTTATGAATTAAGAAGAATCACCTCATCTGGGAGTTAGACTTTTTCAAACATTTCCAGTGTTTGAGCTGACATCAGTTTAATTATTAGCATTTCTATTGCATATTATGGTTTTTTTACTCAGTTATGATTAAAATTGAACATGGAAACAAAAACTTTCTCAGGTCTGGAAGTCAGCATTTTCTAACAGTCCCTACAATTATTGTGTAATTGATCTTACAGGTTAATTCAGAGGTGTCCGTATAACACCACCATTGTGCTAGTACAAAAATATGATGCCTAGACATGAAGGCATGATGCCTATCACAAAGACCTTATAGTCTAAATGAAATTAAATATGACCAAAAATGGTAAACAACCCATTTTTTTCATTCAGAAAAGATTGATCTGAAAGCTGAGGTTAACAAGAAAATCACATCAATTTACAAATTAAATATAGCCCAAACATATTGTTATAAAAAAATTTAAAGTGGTTTCCATAGTTGTCTTTTCATCTCAAAAAAAAAAAAAAAAAAAAGGAAATGGTTGAAACAGATTAATAATGAACAAACACCTTTAAGGCTAATAATAATCTGAGTATTTTCCTGATCAGAAAATTTGCATGATTTCATATTGTTTCCTTCATAAAATTTGTTAGCTTAATTAATTATAATGGAAACAGCCTGAAAACACCACAGCTAAAAATTAAGAACGTTGCTCTAAGTGCTTTTATATTGATCTCAGACCAGTCTTACTGCTAAGATCAGAATAATATCAGTGCCATAGGCACATGTGTCAGTCAGTACAAAATCAGTTTTATCCACTGTCATACTTGAAGTTACTTTTTGAAACAATATCACTCTGATCTCTCCTGAAGAGTTATACCCACAGGCATAATTTGGCCAACAGAAATTTTGTATCGGTGGAAAACAAATAAATATTTCTGCTTGTTATTTCATGGAAGATGGCTGAAAAGGAACTATATGGTTATTTAACATATTTTTATAGCTTTTATTAATTGAATCTAAAAATTGGAAGCATAAGTCTATTTACTTTATTACACAGAAGAGCAAATCTACTGTGCTGATATTAACCAAGCAGTGACTAAAAAAAAATCTTGACATTTACATTAATTGCACTATTTTTGGTCTCTTGCCTGACAAAATACTGTTAGAAACTTAACTCTTACTGCAAAATACTCGAGAGAGCTGGTGTTCACAATGCATAATGTGGAAGGGTGGAAGAGGAGATTAAAGTGAATACTGGAGTAGTAAAGGCAGCTTTAAGACCCACCTGTGGCCTACTGAGGGACCAAAAACTTCTCAATAATAATGACAGCTACAAATGGCACTCATTTGAACTACTGGCCCACCTTTGCACTGCCAAAAATATCTGCCTTGTGCGGTGCACCAAACTTTCTGAGGAGTTCCCTGGAGGTCAGAACTGTATGGATTTTATCATCCAGTGGTGATATCTACCAGTTCTATTGTTTTACCCTGCAAAAAATGCAGTAAGCACCTTTCAAATCTAATGAACTGAACTTGAAGACTTGTATTGTTGACTTACAAAGAAGGATGGAAGGGGGTAGATTCTAGCTTCCCTAGCTACTCTCATATATTTTTGCAACTGCTTTTGCAGAAGATAATGCTTTAGTTTAAGCCCATGACCCCCATGACTAGCTGTAAAGTGCCTATCTGGCTGCTCACTCACTCCTCATTTCAGTGGGACAAGGGAAAACAGTAGGAAGAACATGAAGGAGAAAGCCTTTGTGTCAGGATAAAGGCAGGGAGATTGCTTACCAGTTATTGTCATGGGCAAAACAGGCTCAACTTGGGGAAAATTAAATTAATTTTGTTGGTTTGGTTATGGTAATATCTCCTCCTTCCTCTCATGCTATTTCGTTTTCTCCTCCTTCCTCTGGTCTTTTATGTCCTTTATTGAATATGCTTTCAATGAGGTACCACCAGTGTGGTTGAGTGGCTCAGCTGTGTCCTCTGGTGGGTCCATTGGGACCAGCTGTGTTCAGTACAGGGCAGCCACTGTGCTCTTCCCTCAGAGACTACCCCTATAGCCCCACACAGCTGCCAAGACCTGGGCACCTACACCCAGCACAAGACTCTTACTTAAGTATTTCTCTGCCAGATGCTGGAACCTTTAGTTGTATACTACCTCTGATTTGACACTGAGCATGGTTTTTCTTCTGAAATAAAGCAAGCTATACCTCTTATTCTTCTTCCCGCCTCCCCCCCTGCCCCGCCTCAGAAAATAAATCACAAAAAAAACCCCAAACCACAACCTCATTACCTGGCATAACCTGACTGCATACTATATAAATCATTTATTTTCTACTCATTCCTCCATCCATCCGCAGGCTAATCTATCCCTGTGTTTATGTGTGTTCTTCTAGAAAAATGTAAAAGTCTTGACAGCTCATGTGAGAGAGCTGTATGTATTTGCGATCAATAGCAGTGCATTGTTTGGAATGCAAGTTACACTATTTACAGAAGTGCCTCCTTGGTGCAGTTCTCAGTCAATGAAAGAATTCAACTCCTTCACATGTGTGCTGGCATCTAAAATAAAATAAATAATAAAGTCCAGCAAGTGAAATTTTACTATTTGTTTCAGATAGTTTGTTTGAAATCTACCAGATCTCCATGTGAAATCTTAATTTGCCAATCTGTAGAACAGGACAAAAGATTACACCCTGTGTACATCCAGACATCAGGATTTTATGATTTTTAAGTATACTCAGGCATAACGGAAAGTATAGGTTAAATATCTAAATACAACAAAAGACTTAAAAATGGCAAAAAAGAAGAGAATATTTTAAACCCCTCTCCTCCTTTGATCTCACTCATAATGGAAATGATATGCTGGAAAAGAAAATCTGGAGATAGTTTGAGGAAGGTATGGAAGATAACGTCAAAGAGATACTGTAGGATAGCTAAAGAGTGAGCACTTACATTTACATGTAGAATCAAAGCTTTTATCACACACAAAGGAAATGTACTAGAGAGCAGAAACTTTGAGTTTCTCACAGGTGCTAGTTACCTGAATCAGAAACTATTGCTCTAAAACAAAAAAACCTAGACCAATTACATAAAAGACCCAAGCTGGGGCATAGTAGATGGGTCAGGAAATTGTTAATTAAGAATGATTTTTCATAATATTGTGGCTTGAATGTGATTTGAGTTAGTAATGAAGAAAAGGTAATTTTATTTCCTAGTTGTTTAGTGGACTGTGAGACACTTATGGAGAATCATTTCGTATGTATTCAATTTGCAGTGGGCAGTATTCCACATGAGCCTGCAGACAGTAATCCTAGTAGAACAGCTAAGGATTAAAGGGACAATCTGCCTTCCTGAATTAGTTCTAGCTCAGGGCAAGGTTGACTGAAACAGCAGAACAGGGATTTCTGTGTCTTCCTGAGCACTCTCTGTCATTCGGGGAGGCAGAAGCAGAGAGCAGAATGAAACAGTAATAGATAAATAAAACAAAAACCATTAATATGTTTTCTTAACAGTTGACCGTCTAATATTGTTTCTCATTCACGTATACAGAGAGATTAATTTCTCTGATCTTGACAAATTGTTTTGAGTCCATTGAGGCAGGATTCTATAGAAATTAAAGTACGAGTAAGGTAAAAAAAAGAAACTCATTATTTTTGGTAACAGTGTTTATAAAATTGGATTGATAATGATTGTAGATTAAGTGAATTACAGCGGATTATAAACCACTTTTTGCAAAGAGTATGTTTTATAAACATAATTATTTATAAGATTTTAAGAAATTATTATACCCAGAAGGTAAAGCAGTCATTTTCACTAGGAAAGCTGATCTGCTTGTCTGCTTTTAATCATTTTACTTCATAAATAGAACACACAGAGCAGGGGTAAAATAAAGGACAGGAATATGACTAATCTTAAAACAGAACAAGCAGAACGAGCAAGAAAAACAAAGATGTTCCTGTAACTGGTGATACTTCTCAGTCTTTTAATCTTTAAAATTTAGAATAATTAGCAGTAGGAAGGAAAATATATATATATTCATAAATGTGAAAGAAGAAAAGAAAAGAAAAGAAAAGAAAAGAAAAGAAAAGAAAAGAAAAGAAAAGAAAAGAAAAGAAAAGAAAAGAAAAGAAAAGAAAAGAAAAGAAAAGAGAAAGAAAAGAAAAGAAAAGAAAAGAAAAGAAAAGAACCACTACTCCTTGACCAGAACCTGATGAAATCTGAACAAGAGTGAGGAACTTCTACCGCATCTACCTATTTCAAAATGAAATTCAAGAAAAGTATAGAAAACATCTCTCCAAAGGCCATTAAATCAAAATCTATGATTTAAATTGTTTTAACTCCCAACGAAATCATCTTTATTAGCAAAATCGTGTCAGATTAGTTGTAAAAAAGAACAAATGGAACTTGTATAATTTTTCAGTTTGGGAATCTAATGTTTTCATCATCATCCTTGCTACTATAACATATGATCTTGTTTTGAGAAAGGCTTCTGGTGTAGAAGGTGAATTTCCAGTATGCAGGCATGAAAGCTCTCTAAGATTTTCAAACTGTGGATTCTTCACCAAAGTATTCCATGAAGGAGTTTCTAAGACTTCACTGACATGGGTGGACAACTAGATGTAACTAAGTGCAAAGAAAGACAAGCTAACCAAACTATTATATCAGAAAAAGTGTCTTTCATATATTTCATAAATACTCAGAGTTAGATATTTCAATGGGAAAGAGTAGAGTGAGATCTGAAGCTAAGAGTCTTGGCCTATCATAACTGTTCCTCAAGGTTTCACTCAAGGGACTGCAAAAATCAGAGATGGCACTCGAAATGTCTCCTCAAACTTCTTCTTTACAAACTTGGGACTGCAATTTACCAAGGGATATTCACAAGATAGAAAATGAAATAAAAATGCTGACATTTATCTCTTGGCATCTTCATCTGACTCTTTGAGTTGCTCTTAACAACATCCCATCCAACATCATGTTGGATCTTTCCTAAAGGACAATAAGAGCTGAGTGGTCTCACAGGCCATGTCTGAGCTGTGCAAGACATCAGTAAGCACTGAACATGTTGATACAGCATAACCTTCCTTATACTCAGCAGTTTTATTCTCAAGAAGAGGCTAGACATGTTTGTATAGCAATGAGTCTTGGATAATTAATCTTGCCCCTCAGCCAGGCTTTTAGGTCCACACTTATGCAGCAAAAACACTGTGCTATTTTTTTTCCAAAGAAAATATGAGATTACTTCATGAGCTCACCTGGATAAAGGTGTCCAGAGGATCTCTACATGTAGCTGCAGTCACATTCTGTTACGCCTTAATTTACAAAGCATCATAACTGTGGTAAAAAGAAATGGTACTGGGCCAGCACAGAAGATTCATGACTTCTCCTCTTTTCCTTTAAGTCATAAGGTAGAATAGCAATGGTCTTACCAAAATTTTGTTAAAAAAGGATACTAAAAATAAAAAGAAAAAATTATTGGTAACTGAGAATTATCACACTGTTTTCCATATATGAGTAACAGGGAAAAATAGTGGGGTTTGATTTGTGTTTTTTTAAAGCCATATGTATATCTTAATAAAATATTTATATCTTCTCCATATTGACACCAATACATATTGTGTATATGCATAGACACATATTGTAACCTACAGTCTAGGTTTTAAATTCAGGAATTTAAGTAGTACAATGGCAGCCTACAAGGAAGCTCCCTAGAATTCTTTGGAAGGCTATATATGCTTTTATTGCACCTATAATAAAGTCATGAAAACGATCAAATAAATTTCAGTAATCCCTTCAAACATGTTGTTTAAAGATGACAAGATCAAGTATTCATTTGCTTCTGCTTCATGAAAAGATTTTCTGAAATCATGTAATGAAAGGGAAAGTGAGGAGAAAAAAAGAGATCAAGGCTACAACATGAGAGAAAGATAGGTAACTAGGGTTATATGAAGTGCATGCAGATATTGATGATTATGCTGTGTTTGTGGAATGGTTATAGTTCATTTGTTCTTCATTTAACATTAATAGCTTGTTTCATAATGCAAATATATTTTAAAGGGACATAGAACAATCAAGATTTTTACTTTTTTTCCCAGTTATTTATTGCAGAATACAGACATTTGCATATAAAACACACAAGATGAACGCATGCACACAAACAAACGCTATGTGTGTATATGCACTTATATATCCCATCATTATGGGAAGTGAAGCTGCATTCTGTATAGTAAAGCTTTTTGATAAAACAGATACAATTCTTCATAGTTCAGATTACTATGAAACTATATTGTTTAAAATATACCAAGCTAACTATTACAGCAGTGCAAACTCCAGGTTTGGAGCTCTAGCAGTGGACCACACAGAGTACTTAAGAGTAACATTATTGTTTGTTAAAAAGTCTATAGTACTGAAAAAAAAAAAAAAAAAAAAAAAGAGATCTATACCTAAAAGAAGATTCTATAGATTAACAATACTGTGGAACTAATAAGAAACAAAAGACTTGATCTAGAAGCATCCAATATGGAATGGTATCCACATCCACATCTCTACTCATGTCCCACATGCCTGTTCAAAAGAAGAAAAACATTTATGAAGTCAGACCTGTACTTTCTGCCATGGATGGGTAGTTTTACTCACCATATGCCAACCATCTTACACCAGCATCCTTCCTAGTGCCAATCCACAGGATCAAGCCCTGATATGAATTTATATTTCTGAATAGCACCAATACTCTAAGAAGAAAACAATAGAAGGAATTTTAAAAACAGAAAGAGGTGATACAAGTTCTTTGAGCATCTATTATTTAGGAAATTTTTATTCAGATAAGTAATAGCTACTTTTCAACAGCCACTGAATTCCAGGTGTGGTGGCTTCCTTAAATCTTGATATATAGATATATATCTATTCCATTTCCTTCCTGGCATCACGTAACTCTGAGAGCAATCAGTGAGAACAGTTAAGTAAATAAAGCAATAAAACGTCTTTAGTTAGAAATCACTATTATTTCATTGGTTCAACTTTAAATGCATTATTAGTTGCATAAAATCATTCATCTATGGGAACCCTTCTGGCAAGATGTGGTGTTTACTCTTAGCTGTAGCTGTTTTCATTGGCTTCTGTTTTCTTAATCTGACTTCTTTCGTGGCATGAGCCGTGAAAGCAAGTACACAGGAATATAGATTTATCCTGTCCTAAAAGGGGTCTTTTGAAAAGCAAAAGAATCGGAAGTCTGCAGATTTTCTACTGAATTAAGTCCATGGCTATTAGATGACTACATTTGAATCATCACATATAGTCACCTCTAAGCAGAGGCTTATAATTTTCTATCTGTACTAAGGCACTTTTAAATATTAAGTATTAGTAATATGAAAAATGCACATATATTAAGAACCTACTAATACTTATCTCTATGCAACAGAAAGTTCCCTAGAAAAAGAAAGCAAAATAGAATAATGAGTTGAAATTCCAGGTCGTATCATTTTTTCCTTAGCTGCAATATATTTGACTGCGAAGGTCTACATGTCACTGCAAACAGTGGGGTCACCTTCATTGCATGTAACAGAAAACTGCTGATAGCTGCATCATAGTCATCATATTTCAGATAATACACTCACAGCAAAACAGTAGCTTAAATTTTCACTACATCAGAAGTTGTCTCCTGACAGCAGTCAATATGAGCTGGATATAAGTAATTGGCTTAATAATACTGAAAGAAAAGCAGTTCAACCAGATCAACAGATGAAAGAAAGAATAATTTTATCTTTAGACAATCAGGATATCAAATGGGCAGTAGGAACTGTAGAGGAATTAGCAGACAGTGAGGAACAAGACATATTTACCCCATAGCTTTAGCGGAAATTGCAACAAACAAGAATTTTTTGCATAGGTTTTCAGTAAGTTAGGTATTATTGGCTTATGTTCACATTGATTCAAGTCCAATCCATGCTTTGGAATATTTTTCATTCCTTAAGCAAAGCGAAGTGTTTTAGTTTCAACAAGTGCAAAACATAAGGTCCTTCAAGAAAACAAAGGAAGAAAGAAAGAAACATTGCCTTACAGTCACTTTAACAGCCAGCTTCTCTCCATAGCAACCACGTCTTGATGCAGTGGCAAAAATGATTACAGAATTATCAGCTCATTGAGCTCGTGTTGCTGCTTGGCACATTAGGATGGTTTTGTTACTTTCAGAGTCTGAATATAAAGGAAATGCTCAGTTGGTTTTACTCTAGTTTCTTTTGGTACACCCATTTTGTTGGGTTTTACTTCAAGGATGTCTGGCTGGTGAGTGAAGTCAGTCTAATTTCTCCTTACGATGTCAGTCATTAAAATGCTGAAGTTCTTCAATGAGTCCCAAGAGGGATTGCTTTACCTTCCACATGAAGGAAAAGAACAGATGTGGAAAGGAGAAGATGCATGGTGCAAAAGGAATAAGTCCCCCTATATGGGTGAATCACCATCTATAGCGGAGACTAACTCTGTTGTTCCTTGGCTGCCATCTTCAGCACCCAACTCCAGCCTCGCAGTTCAGCCCATATCTTATAAATACAGAATCAAACACCCCTTGAATATGAGTTTTATCTATTTATGTTATGAGAGATACAGATGAGAAAATTAAAACAGAGATCTAAAAAATACAAGCAAGTGCAAAGCCAGATAAAGAGAAATGATAGGAGATACTTGTAGTTGTAATTGTTGTTTTCAATCTGTAAGGCAAGATATTACACATTAGCTATCAGCTTTTCACAGACGAGATGCAAAATGAATATCTGGAGATAAAGTCCAAAATATCATAATCATATTTATCCTCAGAAAGATGAGTGTAGTCCTACCTTAGTTGAACTGAATGAGAAGAAAACTGCATAAACAGCCACCATGTCTTCAAATGATATAGAAGTAGATCCTGGTACGGTAAAAGCAAATATGCTGCAAGCTTCACCCCAAAAATTTGCACCTTATGCCATCTTTCCCAGAATGAAAGCACAGCAGAAGGCTTGGCAGCTGATGTTGACCTATCAGAATATGTTTATCATGAGAGAGAACAGTTGTTATGATTCTGATCCTTCCTCCAACTTATACAGCCCCACACAGAAGAAAATGATTCAAGACATAGTAAGCATATATGTATGGAGGCAGACAGCTCTGAGTTTCTTTAAGTAAGTACAAAGTGAGATGGGCATAAACCTGTTCTGGCCTGGAAAGTAGAGCAAAGATTTCTCTGTATTGTCTGAAACAAAAAATCCAGACTTCTGACCAAACAAACACTGGAATATCATTTTATTTTGCATTTTAAGTGAGATATTTTTTTTGTTGCCATGTAAGAATATATAAGCAACATGTTTCCTATGATAAATATATCTTTAGTGTCCATTTTGTTTTTGCTAAAATACAGTGACCCTATTACTGCTGTGATAACATGACACTGAGTTGTCATGACATGCTGGCTTCACAACTGAAGTTAGCTGGACAAGCAAAAATTCTGTTCCTGAGTAGCTAGATTTGAGTTTGGGGAGTTAAAGAAGAACAGAGTATCCTGAGTAGAACAATCAATACTGAATCTTTTACATTATTCATTTTTATATAAAATTCCCCTGTTGGACAAGTTAGGAAGGAATTTTAAAGTTGTAAGTGGAGATATTACATAAAAATCATTGACCATGGAATAATTAAAAGAGCTGCCAGGAAGAATTAAGGGAACTGATATTTACACTATAACCTTAGGTTACAAGGCTAAACAGCTGAAGGGAACAGAGTACATCCTTTAATACAACATTCTGAATTCTCTGTAGCTTTGGCAATACAGATCTGCAAGACATATAGCTTGTCTGCTATTCTCATTTTTAAAATTATTTTTATTTTAAAAGTGAAAAAAAGATTTTTGATTGAACATATTTTCCTCCTTCTGAGCTAAAGTCAGGAGAAAAACTTCAGCAAGGCCTGCATTCTAGATAAAACAAGAGGCTAGAAATCAAACGGAAATCTTAGGTAATGAGAGGTATGCTGATAAATTGGAATAAAAATGAGTTATACAGGGCACCTAAGCCTAAAGTTAAAAACCTTTAGAGCACTACACAGTTGCTATTTTAATTTAGAAGAAAAAAAAAAAAAGTTCTAACTGTCTTAAAGTAAGGTCTAATGATTAAAAAAATAGATCTAAATCAGGAAAAAATCCATTATAATCTTTACAATTTCAAGCCAAAATATAAGGTTAAATTCAGGTCCTCAGTAGCATAAATTGCATGCATCATCAGTTACGATGAATATCACCAAAGAAGGAGAAACATTCTTTTCTTGTCACATTATAATGTAAAATGTGTCAACACACATGGATGATTTTTATGAACCTGCGTGTATCTGAAATTTTCTGGTAGATTTATGCCATCAATAACACAGACTATTTTCAAATCCCTTAAAAGATATGGTGTTCTGTAACTGATTGACAAGAGTTGTTGTGGTTTTTCCTACCACTAATATAGAGCCCCAAGACATGAGAGAAGAAAATTTTGGATTCATTAATAGTGGCAAAGCACAGGCTAGATGATTAACATTAATCATTGGTTGATATGAATCATTGTTCAAAGCACAATTTAAAACTGCAGATTCACTCTTAAACATCTCCATCCATGTGGTTGTGGAGCTTTAGCACCATTTTCAGTGTTTCAACAGGGAGTATAACATTTCCCTACCCGCTGAAGACTGCTGAGGTGGCAGAGCCTGCTTTCTGCTTTCCCCAGCCCTCACAAAGAATTAGCTCCATGTGGGAAAAAAATGGTAAAATGGTTGCTGTTACCCAGAAGTCTGTACCATCACCAATGATGATACCTTCCAAATCTAACGATATCTGAAACCAAAATAAAAGGAATTGCAGAGAGAGGGCTAAAACAGTTGGGAACAGTACAAAAGTAAATGCAGAGCACAGATTAGAAGATCAGGGCTGTATCGTTTACTCTTTGTCTTTCTTTGACATGATTTTCTGCTCTGAAGTCTAAAAAGCAAATCTTTGTTTAGTAAATTGAAAGCTGACAGGAGGTTTTCAAGATCTAATATATCTAATATATCCATTTACTTCCTATTTTCAGGAAGTTTGTGAACTTTGATAGGGGAAACCTTCAGGCTAAGGAAGCATCTCCCACCCCTCACTTCCCCAGTAGAAGGGATTTTTAGTTCCCCTGCATTATAAAATCTAACAACTGCCCTTCCATACCCGTATTCCTGAAAAAGCAGAGATTAATACTTAATGTTTTAACTTAACCAGTAAACAGCAACACAACAACAGTAACACATCAATAAACATAGCACAGAAATTCCATGTTTCCCCAGATGGTAAGATCTTGTAACTTTAATTTAGTTCCACATTAAATTGTGAAAAACACATTCATAGCTTTTCAAATGTTTTTCATTAAATGTAAATCTTAATAAATTACATAATCTTAAACTTAAAGAAGTGTTATTTAGGTTGAAATGCTCAAATGTAGATTGGTAGATATATACCAAATAGTAGCTCAAATGTTAGGACATGGTAGATTTATACTTCCTTGGACAGTTGCAATTCTTGTGTCATACTTATGCAACATGATTTGATCTTCAACTTCAGCAACACATGTATTCATCACAGGCTGTTGTCTCACCCAGGACTAAAACTGCATAGGAATATGAAAATATGATCATTCAAGTGTTTGCCTTTGCAAATGCAACAATTCTGGGCATCTTATGATGTTTTTCATTTTTCCTTTAGCTATATATTTTTATGATTAGCAGCAGAGTAGATACATTATTTCTAATATTTACACTCAGGATAAATTAAGAATCTTTGTTTCATTTAGTTACACTTTGTAGTATAGTAGCATGAGACTAGGAGCCTCTGGGACAAAATATCTTCATGCCTTTTTTAATGCCTCCATAACCATGCCTGATTTTATACAATTCATACAATTGTTTTACCTGAAATGTTTCTTCCATGTAACCCACATTGTTTTATTAAAATTTAAAGGTCTTCTCAAAAGCCTTCCTTTATAGAAGTTTCACATTATACTGCTTTTCCAGCGATTACATATGGCTTTCCATAGACCCTACAAAGATGCAAATATTTAAATAAACTTGTCAGTGCTTACCAGGCAGGAAATCAAAATAATAAATTAGTTCCTGTCCTTAAATTGTTTTGATGTTTCAGTGTTGCCAGGCTCTTCCTTTAACACCAACAGGATACTCGGCAGGAACTGAGCCCTTCTTGGTGTATTAAAGTGTGATCATTAAAAAGAGCAGAGGATTGTTGTTTGAAAACTAACACTAGTCTGTCAGTGTATTTTCAGCAGTTTTCTTCTTGCTTTGCAAAGAGGAAATGCAGGGTAATGATGTGTGCTAGCTGACAGTTTGCCAGGAGGTGTATCATTGAGAACATTTACTATGAAATATCAAGATAACATTTCTTTTCCTACAAACTGTAGTGGAAAGCTGTCAAAATCTCTTCCTGTGCATAATGAACTTCTGCTGCTGTTACATTGTTCTGACTGATGTGGGGATTATAAATGGATTATAAATTATTCTTAGGTATGTAGTCTTACCTTTGTCATTTGCATGTCTTTTGGAAGTGTTTTGAACATTTATTATGCCCATAACCTAAGGTCTCTAAGCTATTCAGCCCCTCTTCATCACCTGATGGGAATAAAGAGCCTATGCGAAAGCAAAAGAAGGAACTTTTCTGTAAATGCACACTTTAAGATGTAAAATCAAATTGAGTTAGCTGTTTGCTTTATCTTCTTTTTCCATAGCTAATAGACTTTTTGACTTAGTCATTTTTAATCTCCTCTCTTCTTACCGTTGATATTTTCCCCCACAGGTATTACATTTTTTATGTTGGAATTCCAAAATGCTAGATAACGGCTTCCTCTCCAAAAATGCTTGTCCAAAGTATATCCTAGTAATTAAAGCCAAAATTCTTTAAATCAGGCATGGCTTGTAATTACCTTGATTTTGGAATGCCTATTTATGCTTGATCTTCTGAGGCATAAGGTGTCATGACCCTGGTAAATACAATGGAGATTGAAGCAGAATGGCACTTCTAGAAACGAAACACAAACAGCTGCCACTCACCGTTATAGCAATGGGTCTTTATCCAGAACCCACTGCAGTTAGCTTGGTTAGATTCAGATAACTTGGTTTGCTGAAGCTAACAACGTGTTAGTGAATACTTAGTTTGTTAGCTTAAGATCAAGGTTTCATCAGGGTATGCACTCTGTTGAAAAATTAAGGCATCATTTTAAAAACTGGTTTTAAATCTACACCATGGCAAACAGACCAAAGGAAATAAGATATTTGTCTTTCAGAATATTTCTGTCCTTTCTGGTACAGACCTCTAGATCACAACAAGGATAACCTGCATCTTACACTATAACTGGCGATTGCCAACTTAGTATTTGGTAGCTAGTTCTTGTTGCAACATTGAACGCTGTTTTTTTCTCTTTCCCCTTCAAAGTGGGAAAATAGCTTGTCTTCCTGCTTCAGGCTGAACGCTTAGGTTCAGTCAGTTTTTTATTTTTTTTTTCAT
Organism: Nycticryphes semicollaris; assembly: GCA_013400055.1. Lineage (NCBI taxonomy): Eukaryota > Metazoa > Chordata > Aves > Charadriiformes > Rostratulidae > Nycticryphes > Nycticryphes semicollaris. The sequence continues at coordinate 47,094 of VXBJ01000590.1, forward strand.
TGCTTTTATTTAAATTTTCTGCATACCATAGTGAGCTCTGGCACCCACAGCAACCTATTTGCACAAGCAGGACACGTCAAGTATCAATGTTTCACTGTCGGCATTGAGTGAGGATGCATGAGAGGGAAGGAGGGTGCCAGCAATGGAAACTTGTGTAATCTATCTCTTCTGTCAAATTAGACAGCTTTGAAACAGATAAAAAAATTTCGCCATTCTACTGCTAAGCATTTTAAAAATTCAATTGTAAGGAGCTGCTGACAGACCATAACCATGTCTTTACGTTATGGAAGTTGCTATTATAATTTTCTCATAATTAAAAATGGTTTCTAGAGAAATGGAGGCATTGTAGAGTAATTTATGCATAAACTCACATTTTGTCCTTTGGTGGCTCTTCATTTATCAAGGTTTATTCTGCAAGCAGATGATAGATCTTTCCGTTTGAAATCCAGCAATTTCCTTCATGCTCAGCTTCAGGGAGGTCACCAAGTGATGCCAGGTACTTGGAAAGTGCTCCTGGATGTTCATGTGAGGCCTAGAGCAGCCCTGCTGAATAAAAAAATGAAAGAAGTAAACATTAACACCATAGAAAAGGAATAAACAAATAAAGAAGGATCAAAGGAAAAAAACCAAAGTGACTGCCTATGAAACACACAATAGTACAAAACATTTTACACTGTGCTCCTCAGCTGCAGGCCTGAGAAGCCTCAGAATTCAAAGCTGTTCAGCAGTTGCCTCAGGCATACAAAAGGATGCAGGAGAATTAACTGAAATTTGTGTAATATTTTAATGAAAACTGTAGGTTTCCTTTTATTTTCAATAGTTTAACAATAAAGCAGGAAAAAATACTAATCTTTTTTCTGTTAAGTCCTTTTTATCCGATTAATTTCTTCTCACTGATAGATAAAAGAAAGTAAAATATTGACAGTGAACTTTTTACAATTTCCCATATACAGCTCACAAGTAACAAAATTCAAGAGAGCATTTTTTTTAATATATTTTAACATTCTTTGCCTGTATTTTCTGAATAACCTGAGACCATAACTTTTAAATGCATTTCTTTCTGTAAGACAAGCTTTTAAAAATTCAGAGGTTTACACGCTGCTGTGAAATATACAGGAAAGATAAATGGGTATTGAATATTATAACTGAATAATGTGTTACATATATTGTCCAACGTAATGACCTGTGCTATGATATAGGTAACAAGTTACCTGTTTATTTATACTTTCTCAAAAGTCATTACTAACTGTCTCTCCTCACTCATGACAAAAATTATGTGACTGTGGATTACTTTATTATGACAAAATTGTGTGAAAACGATTAATATGTAAGTATTCAAGAAACTCAACTTTTAAGAACAGCCAGGTAAGATTTCTGACAACAGTTTCCAGGAAGAAAAAAAATAGAATACTATGCTTTATACCAACAACACATTATGCTCTGTTTTGTACAGCTCAGAATGCTTCGCTGATGAGTAAGGCATGATTTTGTCGTGTTGTCTTTCTGTCATGCAGCAATGTTTTTTCTGAACAGAATTTGAAAGCGTTCTGCATTTTCTGGAATCTATGGACATCTTACCATCTGATTTGGTTCCTGGACTTCCGGAGAGAATGAATAAGAACTGACGTTGAGTTGTATGTCACATCTACAGTATAGATCTGATGATGCAAACAAGATCATTTTTAATTATAGTGAATGTGCTATCCAGATGTGTTCCATGTGCAGGAGTAAGTCAGACATATTACGTTCAAAGTACCTGTATCACACCATGTGGATGCACATAATGCTATTCTGGAAATCCTGGACATGAAAATGTCAACTAGTGCATTTAAGGGGAGACACAGTGTAAAAGATCCACCTGCTCTCTGCTTAGCCCTTCACCTTTTGTGCAAGGGAATAGTGATCCTGTAGAAGCTGTCTCTCCACTATTTTTGGGGTTGTTACATATATCTATACAGAGAAATACAGAATACTTCGACACATTAGGGACTGTTGGATATGGGAGTGGAACAATTACTATAGTTGTTGTTGGTTTTAGTTGATTTTTAATACTTTCTCTTAAATAACTTTTTACTCCATATCAAATTCTCACAACAGTCATTTCCTGAGATGACAAATTTTACCCCCAAACTGTTAAACAATGAATAAATATGAGGAAAGTGTTACCTGCTTCAGCAGCATAGGTACAATTACTTATTTTAATCAGGTCAACAATAGTCAGAACAGTGTAAACCACATTATTCACTTTTGTTAAAGAAAACTCTTCACATTTGGATGCACAGATGCAAGTACAGGCAATCACAACACAAGGATTTAATCTCCTTGGGACCGATGCCTTGCCTCTCTATAATGAATGAGCTGAATTATACTTGCTGAGCTGTATTCCAGGAACGAACTTTCTTTACAGCCAGAACTTCTTCCAAAGAAATCTTGAATTTTTATGGGAGCTGAATATCTTATGTCCCTTAGGATTTGTTTTGGTTGCTGTTTTGCTTTTTCATTTGTTTCCAAAGTCAAAATTCATAGTGTTCCTAGTACCTTGTGTGAAATATTTTTTACTGATTTGACACTGAAATCTACAAAATGCAATGTAAATCTGTTCTTTAGTTTGTGAAGTAAATTCACTGATGCTTCTGAGGAAATCTAGCTGTATTCTCATTCTTCAGCATAGAATAGGGACAAGGATAGTAGGTGAATCAGCTGAGGCCAAGTATAGTGAAACAACCCTCTTTTATTCATGAATGTGGAGTAACATTCTCACCATGTGCCTAGTTCAGAAATTGGCAGTGGAGTTGTTTCCCATTTCAGCATGTCATTTTGTCTTAAGAAAGGTGAAGGAGAGTTGCTGAGGAGGGGATAGGGAAACATTTCTTCCTCTTTTCCATTCCAACAAACATAAATCCGTATGACCTACCTCATTTGAAATCCTTTCAAACTCTGTCCTTACATAAAGGAAAAAAATACATGTGCTGTTATAATAACTAGTCTGCCACAAGTATGCACTCCAAATTTCAACAAGCCTCAAAAGGTATTAGGTTCCATCAGCATTTGTGCACCAGCAATCTCAGAAGAACATTCAAGACCATCAGAATCAATAAGATGTTATATAAGGAGTATCTAACTGTTGCCCAAATTGGTGTGATTATACAAGGGCATAAGAACAAAATGTCAGTTATGTAATCTTTCTCTCCATTCAATAACAGCCTGACCTGGACAAAACCATGCCATCAATTGCTGGGCACTCTGAGGAAAAAATGTGGGTTAGGTAGGCAATGACCAGATGAGAGGAAAAAGAACAATTAGTAATAACAAAATATAAACTGCTAGAAAACACAGAAAAAAGATTTAATTAAGTTGGGGAAAAAAAATAAAAAAAAATAAAAAAAAATCCCACCCTTTAGGAGAACATGATTATAATTTTCAAATATATAAAAATCTACTGCAAAGCATATTCCTTTTCCCTCTAGTCCCTGAAGACAGGAAGAAAAATACTTGATGTCAGAAAGATTGTGGAATCATAAAGGAAACATCAGGAAACTTTCTAAAAAAGTAGGATAAGCTCCCAAAGGAGCCTATGCGTTGGAGAATAGTATTATGTCTGTCAGGAATCTCTCAGTCTACCTGTCTATCTATCTGTCTGTCTGTCTACTGGAATACAGTGTCAAATGGGGATAAACTCTGAGATTTTTCCATTTTAACTCTCTTTCATATGAAGAAGCATTTTCAGTCCCTGCTGTTCCTGCCTGTCAAAGAAAAACCTTAAGCAACAGCTGGCTGATCAGAAGTCAATACAACAATCAGAACAGAATGGCAATCTACAGAGCTACATCAGAGCAAAAACAGAGTAAGATGAATACCACGTTCTGAATCTTGACTTTTATAACCATAACACAGCACACTTTTTCCTAAGGCTTTCTTTAAGATCAAATGAAAATCTGAGACAATAAGCTTAAGAAAAATCTTTCATATGCTTAGCCTTTATCTAGGGAATTTATGCTGCTACCAGAGAAATCGAAGGAAACTCAAGCTTTATAAAACCTAACTTTAAGATTTAAGAAACCTTACTTTGAATTCCTGTTCTCATATTGCAACTGTTCAAAAAAAGATTCTGAATACATCCACACAGTGCTCATACCTTTAGCTAGATCAGACTGATGTACCTTCACTGACCTTGATGTATACACCTTGATCTGCATCAGGTCTGGCCCTTTTGCTTTTCCACAGTTTTGCTGTAAGTATTTGCATTGATGATAAATTTTCTAATGTAAATCAGATATAAAGTAACAATTTTTTCGTTTTAAATTCAAATTTATATCTTTTTTTTTTCTGCAATCTTGCATTATAATATAACTATCTGGTTTCAGTCAAAATAAAACTAAAACTCAAAAAAGTTAGTTGTCTTAATTTGAGCTGAATGCAGTACCCTGCAGTATCTAAGACAGCCACACAGGGTTTGCCATCACTCAGGAACTACAGAAAACCTATGCCCTTCTGGGTCATCAGCTGGAGGCTGGGTTAGACACTCAAGAACACCTTAAACAATATTAAACGTTAATCTCCAGGCACCACCACCAAGCCACTGTTCTAAATAGAAAAATGCAGCTTATTTTGAGGAAGAACAGTAAGACTGTCCCCGGATGAAAGACTTAATCTGCCTGAAGTCTGTGGGAAATTTCAAAAGAACAGTGGTCTACAAAGGCTAACAGAGGCACTAGAAGGAGGTATCCTCTGGGAGTGTTCTTTGGTAAAGTCAAGAAAGGTTAAAGGTATCTAATAGATGCAACCTGAAATATAATATGCACTCAGAGAAGAAACCTTGATAAATATTTTGTTAGTTGAAGAAGAAAAGAAAAATCATCTGAAGGAGGGAGAAAGAAAAGGAAAAAAGAGGGAGATAAATCTTCTCATTTGCTCTTATTTTAAGTAATTTTCATATCTCTATGTCTTTTATAAATATTCCTAAATATGTATCTATTTTAGATATTCTATGCAAATACTGGATTGAAGGCAATGTGATTTTAAGAGAAACTGATAGCAGCAAGACCAGATTTTAATGAGGACTGAGGCCTCCAAACTAGCAATGAGCTGGTAATGCAGGAGACAAAGAGACATCTTGTAACAGTGAGACATAATCAGGACACTCGAGCATGCAGTAAGATATCAGCTGCAAACTTACCCCAACAGAAGCCTAGTTTTAAGATTTTAAGGGATAAGGAATTCTTCTGAACCAGCATTAACCAAAAATTTACACTGTACAGGAGAGTATTTTACCAAGACAAGTGCAAAACCTTCTCAAATGCAAGCAAAACAATTTTTAAATAGATTGACACTTTCTCTTTTTTTTTTCCCCAGATCCATACAGAAGCAGCATTTTTCCAAGTAACATGTTTCATTCCTTCACTTTTTCTGTCAGATCTATAGCATTCTTTCAGATTCCTACTTAAACTCCAGGGCTGATCTCTTTTATAATAATAAATTGTTCCATATCTGTTCTTGATATAGAAGTTACTAGTTAAAGTGTATGCTTTCATCAACTGCTAAGTCAGGATCTTGCTTTCTTGCCATAGTCAAAGCATTTCTGTTTCACCCTGAAAGAGTATTTAGCAACATCTTGGTTAATAAGCTGCCAAAATTAAATGTACCTTGAATCAAACGTTGTTTGTTTACTGTAGATTTAACTTGCTAAAGATTTCTTGGAGCACTAATTCCCAAAAAATTATCATCTGAAGAGTTCAGTGGGAAGCCTTCCTATTATATTATTATAAACCAAAAAAGAAAATAAGATGTACAGATCTGAGAGACTGTAGTGATACACAACAAGAGAAAGTTAACAACAAAAAAATTCTTGTCTGGTTCATATTACACCACAGGCGAGCCAAAAATTACTCTCTGCTCTGAGTAGAAGTTTTCTCTGCAATATAATTTAGGTTGGTTTTTTGGAATTGAGTTTCTATCAGGGACCTTATGTGTTCACACTATTAGTTTTAATACTTTAATGCTTTATATCTTGTCAATAAGGAAACACTCATGAAATTAATTTCACATTTTTAAAGAAAGCCTGCATTTTATTTCTTTTGTTTTCATATTAAGCTATATAATTATATAATCAGAAAATAAATTATTATTTTACTGCCCCTTTAACAGTTATAAATTGCACTTGCATATGTAAGACATAGTGACACTGCATCTGCAAAGATTCTGTACCTGTGATCCTTGGACCTCCTTATGGTCCACATAGATTTGGCTTGAAGCACCTTACTGAGCAAAAGATCTTTATATCATCTGCATTCCAGTAAGAAGCATTTCTTGCTGAAAGATATATGTTTAGAGTCTAACCTCCTAAGAGGGGCAGAACAAGATAGAAGTACAATTATTTTATACTTTTAGGAGGGCAGTGAAATATGGAAAACAAGAAAACAAGATCAAAACAAAATATTAAAAATTCCCCCAAATAATCATTGAAAGTTTTCCCTGCTGCATTTCAACAAATACTAAATACTTATCTATGTTTAAAAGTTTCCTTTCAAATAATCTATGAAGAGAAATCGGTAAGTGGAAAAAAAAATCAAACAGTAGAAGGAAAGAGACTACAGGGATAAAATCGAGTAATACTTCATAGAATCAAATACGGATTTAACAATTCAATAATTCTGGTGTAAATAATTGCAATTTCAGGGTTATACACCATGCAAACATAATAAGATTTCCCTAAATATATAAAGTAAATATTCTAATTTAGTTGTATCTTTATAAATAATCATGCTCACTGCAATGACATTGTTCATGCCATTATTGGAATTATTTAACAGAATTTGTTTCTTTGTAAAATGGTAGTAAACTTTCAAAAGTTAGTCAAAGAAGTCTCCTGCATATTAAACATTACTATATTATGTATAATTAACCAATTACATACTGAAGATTTTAATCTTCATTAGATATTTATGATTTATAAAGAACATTAGATGCCGTTGACAGAAAATTAAATTAAAAGGCAACAGGACTCAGTAATGAGCTTATTCAGTGCACTGGTAACTTGGTTCTGGCTAGCTGCAAATACTTAAAAGAGATTATCAACTTAAGAAGTTCTGGTATGTCCTGTATCAAGTTCATACTTGAGTGCCTGGCTCCTATGTGCGCTCGTATAGCTTATCTGGTAAGTTTTCCACAATATTGCTCAATGACACATGCAAAGTGTTAAGGTACATCCTAAGAGACTCTATACTAGGCACAACACAGACCATGAAGGTCAGGGCTAATGGGAAAAAAAAAAGGTATCTCTGACTTCCAACTTCTCATGCAAGAATCCACAGCAACCCAGAATCCCTCAAAACTGTGCCCACAGTCTTCTGTGTGTGTCATTTTGCACTAGCTTGAGACCTACAGAGGGAGCTGGGGAATAGTTCTCCCACAGGTATAGTTTGTTCACATCCTCCAAATACCATTACAGTACTGAAAAGGGACAAGGGCAGAGAAATAATTTGCTCCTTAAATGCACTCAAGTGCCAAAGAACTTCCTTTCAAAATCAGTGTGATATGAATGTGTTATAGCTATCACAATCACTGCTAACTGCCAGTTATGGATCTTTTCCCAGCTTTATAGTTCAAGCTTCTGCCTGCTGCTACACCAGTGTACAAATCTGAAACAAATCATCAGAGGAGCTATTTCTTCCTGTCTCTTGCATGAGAAAATAGACTGGCTATCTCTGTAATGCAGTGAAATACACCAGGAGGGCTGCCTAGCTAATGAACCAATCCAGCCAGTGTCTGGCATGAAACAGGCCACAAACTGCTGGAAGAGGTACATACCATCTCTTGGCAAGCCGGCATATAGTCTGCTATAAAGCTATCTATCATGCTGTCAAAGGTATCAAATCAGCACTGCTGTGGAGAGATCCCTTCCATTGTGATACAGACATTTTCCTACCATGTAGTGCCACCTAACAATTAGTTAGCTTAGCTTTAACTTTCGGTCCAACATATACCCACCATTGCTTTTCTCCCTTGCAACCTTACTTCTTCCTCACATTTCAGACCTGAAAAATGGAAAAAAAATTACTTGTTCATTAATCACTCAAGACAGATACCAATATGTTAATGGAAAATTAATTGGCAAGATGAAATAATCTTTGAAATCCATCATCTAAGCACAAGCCATGGACGTTGCTGTTGTTATTTTCTTGCAGGTTGCTGAAACAACTTAGAGTAGAACAGATAAATTTTCCAGGTAATAAATCTAGTCTGTTCTGATGCTGACATATTTCATGTCTTCTTGATATTACAATAAACAGTGAAAATAATTTTGCTTAGGAGAATTTTCTGGACAGAGATATTATGACAGCTTTATCTTTTTAAATTTTGAATTCTACAAAGAAAGTCCATTACTTTTTGACAAACCAAATTCCCAGGAAAGCACAGGAACTAACCACAATAATGGATAAAGGTCATGTCTGATACAGATAGCAACCTTTAAAGAAATTTGGACAAGACCCTCTGTTATGATGGATACTGTATATGCCATTATATCAATGTAACAGCAACCTATGTGTGAGAGGGAGAGGAGCAGTCTGAAGATAAAGAAGCTAACGATGCAAAGACTGGTGGGCCTAAAGTTAAGAGGACACCTACTGGAAATCCCTTTTCATATAGGCACAACTCAAGGCTTACTTTTAGATCACTTAATCATGTATTTGTCCTGCTTGAGAGATCCTTTGCTTCTGTTCTCGGTCCTAGATTGAAGAAAAACTTCGGTATTTACACATGTTCCAGTTACTCCTCCAGCTGACAAAGCCAGTGATCTTTGGTACATTTTCCTTCAATTTTCCCATGCAAAAAGTTACTTTGGTTACACTAAATTTATTAGAAGTTTTTTTTATGAGCATTATGTGCAAAGACTGATTTTATTGCTCCCAGTTTTGAAAAATATCTTCCAAAGCAAAGAGCTTTTATAAGGCCACCACAGGACTTCAGTTCTGCTTCTTTGTCTTTCTGGATGGTATGTTCTTACTGGGAAAGTTTTCTCTTCCTCTCAAATCCACCCAGTTGCATTCACAATTAAATCCAAGAAATTGCTCAGCATAAAAGGAAAAGTTTTGTACTTGGCTTACAGGTCTTTGTTCTCAAGTTTGATGCAATAATTTAGACCAGTTACTGCACAGTCCTATCAGACTTGTCAGTCCCTAAGTACACTCATTGCCTCTGTAGTGGATAATGAATTTGCCTACATACCTCCATGTTGCTGCACATGATCAATACATTATGGATAACTCGTAGATCATGTATAATATCCCATGCAACCAGGGGATGGGTAGAGATATGCTGAAACTCTATATGGAGTGCCTGCTGGCATTCTGAAGTGTGTGAGGACAAGGGGGTCCAGCAGTGCTTCAGAAAAGTCTGGTATGTCTGTGCTGCTCCCAAATGCTGTGGCTCCCCCGCTTCCTGCAAAGCTCTTGTGGGAGCTTAATCAAGAAAGACAGGCCAGTCAAACACTATATGCCATAACTGGAGAGATGAGTTCTCCTTTTAAGCCTTGTGAGTTACTTTTTGGAGGCATCTCACTTCTCCCTTGACTTAAGTTCCCAGGCCAATTACTCCAACAAGTCAGATTCTTATTATTAAGGGATCAAAAACTGTAAATTAGTCACTTTGAGTATAAATTCATAATACAGACCTGTAATCTCAGCAGGCACTTCTGCTGCTGCTTTCTGTCTTCATTACGTCTACCATTTTACCAGGGTGAAGGGCAGCTATCATATTTTTTAGCATTTTTAAAAAGTTTCAACTTACACATGTAATGAAGATATGTTTGCCGAAAGCTCCTATCACACCCTCGTAGGCTAATAAATTCACAAATCTGATCTGAATTGCCTTCCCTAACAAAAAAACCCCAAAAACCTAACACCAATGCACATTTTTAAATGAATTTAAATATAAAGATCAAAATTAAGTACAACTCTTCATAAGATTGGGTTTAAATATGAATGCTTGATGTTGATACTGATATAATTAAGCATATGCTTAGAATCTTAACTGTCATTCACTTCTTTAATTCTATTAGAATTATTTGACCTTTTAAAATCACAGTTAATCTGGTTGCCCTGACATATACTGCAGATGATCATTTAAAGCACAGGTAGTGTTAAGTGCTGTGTTAATAGTCCAGTAGTTTTGGTATTGATAGTGTGGATATCATCCTTCTAAAATAGCAAATTAGACAAGATTAGCACTTTAAGATGATATTTAGATTACTGTGTATTTAATTAATTAAATTGCACTACAATTTCTTGTTAAACTTTTTAACATTTCATGGTAAATGAATATTCATTGAACAAATTTGTGTCATCTCTGAGACAACAGCGTGTGCTGCAGGAAGGGGACAAAGGGAAGTACTGGTCACAGGTCTTCTGCTCTATACTTATGTCTGCACTGGGGAGGGTCCTGCACAGCGATGCAGCTGGCACACTGTCTTGAACAGCCCTGTAACCAGTCAGCCAGAAGGGCTGGTGTCTCTTAGGTGTAGCCTCTTTGACAGCACTCAGGCTCCCAGTGGGGTAATCAACACAGCCCGTCACCTCCCATCCCACCTCCCATAGTTTATACAACTATGTAAAAGTGGCTTAATCTCAAGGGGAGGGGAGGAAATCTTACTAAAGATCAGTTTGGGAAAAGTTTATTAGAACTGACTGACTTTGAGACTCCCAGACAATACTGGGTATTACAACCAAATATCCTTCCCTGTCTCTCTCCCTCACACACATACTTTCCTGCTCACTGGTAAACCAAATAAATCATCAGAATGCATTAACATAAAATAGTAACCAGAAAAATTTAATTCCTCTTCCAAGATGATATCTTGTCTTCCCCAAACCCTTTCCTGTCTCTATCTTGTCCCTCACTCTAAGAATCTAGTTCTTGTTGCCTAGCACCACAAGCTCAAAGGTGAAATTAAAGCATCTCATATCAGTTTAGCGCTTACAGCATTTTCAGCAGCAGAAGCAGCATACTTGAGCAGAGGAGACCTATATTTCACTTTCCAGGGATGTGCTCTAACTTGTTTGTTTTTTCCAAAAAGGTAACAATTCAACTGCTGGCTTTGTGCGTATTCTAAACTAAACTGTGATTCTTACACTTTGGCTATGTTTGCTTGGTAGAGTGCCCCCTCTGAGAACACCCAAGGGTCAAATCCCTCTGAAGACTTTAACAGTTCAGAAACCACATCTCTGAATTGTGATGGAGTTTAGTTGCCATCTGAGTGTATAGTCAGCGAAACTCTAAACTATGCAGACATCCTTATTTACACACATGTAGAGAAATATGCAGTCAGAATGAAAACAGTGATAAAGGAAAGTAGGCAACATGAATGCTTGCTTAGTCTAATATTACACCTAAATTTTTTTTTAAACATTAAAGTTAGGCCACCTGCATATTTCCCAGTTTAACTTAAACAATGATCTCTACCCTGTCCTGTAAGTAATACAAAATCACACTTACCTGTTTTGTACATAAATGTACTAGCTTACCATACAGAAGGAAAGAGAAATTTATGCCTTCTCTCTCACAGGTAGAAGAACATGTCTTCTGACTTTCCAGAGATGTTCAGACACATGTAAGTATACTTTAGGCTTGAAGATATAATTTCCCACAACTTACCATACCCTTGCTTTTTTTGTTTATTTTTTTTTTTGTTTGCATTATGGCATCCTGACACTATTTTAAATCCTTTCTTTATACAGTTCTTTTTCATAGGTCTTGTTATTTCTTTACTTCTTTGTACTACTAGTTTAATAAATGCTTTCACTGAGATGAAATGTGTTTCTTGATATGCTAACTAAATAAGTAGCATATTTCTGAACGCAAACAGTCTTTATGCTGCCTTCACTAAGAAGGCAACATGTCAATTTGTCTTTCTGAAAAAAATAGCCCAGATCACACTTTTCTATAAAGATTTTTGGTATTCCTGTTAAGCCATATAGAAACAGACTTTGGTAATAAGAAACTTAATGCTTCCTCGTTACAGGTATTGCTCTCTCAAATGTTCTCATTTTTTAAATTTTATTTTTTCCAATGAGGGAAAGTAAGCAGTTGAATGTGCATGGCAGAGTCAATTTCCAATTAGCAATTCATAACACATCCTCTTATAACCCTTGGCATCCATTCTTCACCTCCCTAAGCGTGATATCAGCTTTTACTGGTGCCAGTAAATGCTTCACCTAGGATTTCCTAGACATACCAAATGGTTGCATCCTATACTGAGTTAATTGCAATAGATATCTTTTCCCCCTTTTCAAGCCCTGAATATGAGAGGGGATGTACAAGAGGCATAGCTGTATACCCTAGTAGGTGATTTAACTAGTCAGCTTCCTTCTGCAAAACTATATGACCAGTTTTGCAGTTAGTCATATAATGCAGTCAGTGCTGTATACCCAGTAACAAATACTTAGCCTACAAGATATCTTATTTACTTTCCATCTACCATTTACTGTAGAGGGACTCAGAACGATCCTACTGAAGCAGATGCTCATTTGTTTTTGGCTATCAGTAGCAGATAGGCAAAGTATACTCCTTAGAAATTTAAGTTTTATTTTATGTAGATATAAAGAATTTTCCTTGCATAGGACGATCCATGAAAGAATTGCTGCTTGAGAACCTGAGCATCCTGCCTACATTTGCTTCAAGGCACAGTTAGGCCTTCCAGATTTTGCTGATGTACATGCCATGGTGTATTATATTCTTGTCTGAGCTGAGACAGTTACAAGTGTCATAAGCTACCGAGTGTCTTTTAATACACTAAATACACACAGACATTTACTCCAAGATTGCAGTAAATATGAGGAAACTTGGCTATGTTACTAGACTTGTTATTACATAAGAATATACAACCACAATCCATTCAAAAGATGTACTGAAGAGCACCCATTTAACATTCCTGGAACTGTGCAGGAGAGGAGTGAGACACAAACCCTCAGTTAATATAGTTAAGGTTGGAGGTGAAGATCACGAGCTAAAGGGCATGCAGAATAGGGACAAGTGAGACAAACTGTCCTGAGGCTGTTTAGTTGTGAGGGTTTCACCCAGTGTATCCTAATAGATGGATGCCATGATCTTCCCACATGACAGCTAATCTCACTTTTGGGGGTCATTCATTAAAGCATATTATCTTTTCCAAATTGAGACAGAAGGAAAAATGGTCTTAATACAGCTCTTCATAAACAAGTTAGCTGCAAAAAGGGATTGCTTTGCAAATCCAGAAAAAGGTGATTTGCATCTAGATACGAGTGCAATAGATCTCTCTGAAGAGGAAGGCCACATAACTGATATGTCTAAGATCATTAACACCCAGAGCTCTCCAGTCCAGTGTTTTCACAAAGAACTATGCATGCTTATATATGTTTGAATACCTAACTAAATAACTAAAGAGAAATAATTTCAATACTCCAGGGTGAATGTCATAGTTATACAGGCCGAATCCACAAGTGAATTGGGATGATGATTTTTAGAAATTCTGTATTATACCTAGCACTGTGCCAGCAGTTGCCCAGCTGTGAATTGTTCTGATTGTCTCTCAGTGTGGACTGCCATCTTAATGCAGCTGCCTCAGCAGGAAGTCTAGCCTGTGACCCATGCTTTGTGACAGAGAAAGTGCTACAGTAATCACCAGATGAATAGATGAGGGAATCAGCAGATGAATGATGCATTATTTCACGGGTGGTGTTTTAAGATAAACTCTGCACTTTACTAAATTTCCTACACTTAGTTTCTTTACTGTGGTTTCACAAAATAGCTTGTCAAGAGCTTAAGTTGCAAAAGGAACCAACAACCATTATATTTCTTTCCTGGATTACCTGGATGATTTCCCTCTTTCTGCCTAACTTTTGCTTGTTAGTTTCAGAACTTCGTATTTATCCAAATTATTGTACTGCTTTAAGCCAAACATACAATCTCACAGACACAGAAATACAAATCTGTCTGACCTGCCTTCTCCATCAGCATCAAGCAACATAATAAGTAGCTGAGATGAGGAGACACATCACACAATCATATGTGACACAGTAATAGGGTTCACAACAGGACAATGGGACTAGGAAGTTTCTTAGTGCCTGTATTTAATGTGGGTGAGACAATGTCATTCAAATGCCCTGCTTCTCAAATCGCTTAAGCCTGAGGTTAGATGTTCATCAAGACCAGCTCTTTGAGTTATGAGATGACCAGGCAGTAGAAATGACAAAGCCGTGCAATTTGCTGCATCAGAGGGAAGGCACGCCCACATCACACAGTACCCCAAAGATGTCATCCATGCGTTATACACTGAACTCATCCCTTACAAATGCAGGAACCTAATATGAAAATAACTTTAAATTTTAAGATGGGGAGAGCTTGATGCCTGTATCTTCTCTTTTTCTTCTCACTTATACGATACAAAATAAGAAGTGCACTAGACCATACCAAAAGATTCATCAAGTCCTATGCGCTGACCAACAGTATCTACAGAAAGTTATATGAAAAAGACAAGCCCAGTACAGCTTGTTCAGGTTCCTCATCATAGCACCTATGGGCAGCAGGTGCCCTGGGAGTCACAGCAGGCTTTGCTTGCATGGAATCTCCCAGGAAGCCTCTGTACCAGATTGCTGCTTGTCCACTGTGGGATGCTGAGGAGGACATGTGAGCCAACAAGACTGAGATGATGACAAAAGGAAGGTAACAAAATCCTACTTAACATTACCAGCATTGCAGGTGATGTCTTCTTGCCTAAATGAATTGTTTCTTCTTTGAACATGACTGAGCAGTATTTTCAGTAAAGCATATGACATTATAGGCTTGCTGTGGCCAGCTCACTCCACCCTTTCCAACATTGCATACATTTGCATACTTTTTTTATCTCTAGATCATCTTACCAGCTTCCAGGCTTTCTTCAGAACATATTCATCATGGTTTTTGTTGCTGTCTATAGGTATCATTGAGGTGTAGCTTCCTACTGAGATTCATTAACTCAGAAAACAAAAGTAGACTTTTGTCTCTCCATGCTCTTCTAAATTCAGTATTGCAGCAAAGACTTGGAAATTCCCGTCCTGACAGATGAAGAACTAGACCCAAGGATCTCTGAGGGATTCAGGTGAAAGGTGAGAGGAGACACTGACAGCTGAACTACTGACATTTTTGATAGTTTGTTAGCTCTCAATCTTTCTGACGAGATGATGATCCTTTTCACCTCAGGTCAGCAAAGAAACTCTAGTCAGCAAGTCCTATGGGCATCCCTATTGCGATCTGATCCAGTTCCTCATAGTAGGGCCACAATAACAAACTGAACTAAATCACAGTTATATGACAGCAATTTCACAATTATCCCTGGATTTTTCTTAGGCTTTTCTCAAAAACTTCTCTTTGACTATATGGAATTCACTGAAAGTCCACACTAAAATATATGGACAGAGATGGCATAGTAAATCATACCATCTCAAATGAAAGCCATGTTGTCTCCCTGCATGAATACTTTCCTCTGTAATCTTATGTACCTTATCCCAGTATGACCTTGAAGCTTGTGATCTTGCAGGCATTCCTGGCTCTGGTTTCAAGATGGTCTCTAGCCAGAGTTTTGGGTTTAGCTGAACATCACTGTCAGAATGTGCATTGAATAACACTGTCATTTTTGGTATATATACACAAGTTTCACAGGAAGACTACAGTCCTAGAGAATAGAGAACAAGAGAAAGGAGCAAGAGGGACTACCAAAAAAAAAAAAAATCCTGTCTCAAGGGAATTCTTGTTACAGGGGCAGTTCAACACTTCCATTGACAAGAAGTCAGTTTTATTACTCTCCCCAGTAGGTTTTTTTAACCATTTGATGTGTTGGTCATTTTTTACATAAGCAAAGAAATTTACAATATACAAGAAGCAGTGTTTCTAACCTCATAAGGTTGCTCTAGAACCAAATATTCTCCACTTCTTGTATTATACCAAAGTGAATTAAGTGTTCAAACAGAGAGAGAGAAAATAATGGTCTTGAGAGTGAGAAAGAGCTCTGGCAATTCTGCAGAGTCATGGAGAAGATTTAAGCACAGTTTTGAACTTATGCATGACAAGCTGGCCTCAAAAATAGTCACAAAAGGTAGCTATTTCTTAAATATGGCAATAGTTGAAATTCTCCATTTTCTTGTTAGTACGGTACTAAAAGAGAATGGAAAAACTGCATCTGAGAGTGTGTAGGGAAATACTGCACTCCTAAGAAAAGTGAAACTTTTGAAGGACATCATTGTTCTCATATGCACCTCTCAAAGAACAGAATTTCTTTCATTTCTCTAAATTTGAGGAAAGTTTGACTGACAGTCACTTAACAAGTCAGCTGTGTAATTATGGCATACTGACTGATTCCATTAGAAAAGATCAAATAGTGATTGGAATCAAAGATATAAAGCTACTGGAATGACAGCTACAAGATAGAAACCTAAATCAGGAAAAGCAGTAAGGACATGTCAAAAAGATGCTAGAAGAAAACTGAGATGCAGTTATACTGGATAAACAGATTATCACAAGGGGAAAGTGGAAAATGGAAAGACAAAATAAAGTGAGAAACATCACAGAATAACAAGAAGCTGTGATGGACAGAAAGTGCATTAGCTGTAAGCATATGCACAGATACAAACTTCCATATATAGATGGCATAAATTTAGAAATTTTACAATATTTTGTAATTTAATAAAAACATTGGTGCTCCATATTAAGAAAAAGGTGTGCAAATGATCTTACAAGAACTTCTAGAGAGAGCCTAAATCTTCAGGGATGACAGAAGGATGACATCTTGCCCTACACACCAAGGGAACACTTCTGAATTATAGACTGGGTATTAATACCAAAGTTAATATTGGATAGGAAATGTAGCTGTGAGCTTTTGAGTAAGAAAACAAGATGTCTAAAATCCCCTTTCAAAAATGTCTTTGGGCGTAAAATTAGTTCTTCCTGAAGAATAGCATGATCTTGAATTGACAATCAAAAGTTAAAATAAAGCCGGTTACAATTGTTATAATTGCTAAGCCCATAAATATTCTAAGCATTTACCAGCAAGTTGAATTCAAAAGTCAAAGAGAGATACTGAAGCTGTGACACGCAATTACAGATTTGGTCTATATTTACAGAAACTGACTAAACCAGTTTGATATTACATTATTATTCACATTTCTTTGTGACTGGAATCCTGTAAGATCAAACATGAAACTCTATTGTACATTTGCAATATTATTAAGGTGCATAGTCTAATGTGTCATAAGTGTAGATTAAACCTGTACCTACAGGACATGAAACTCAAGAAGTTTTTGTCTGGTCACAGTTTGGAGTTGAATGAACAAAAGAAACAGACTCTCTTGTAAACTGTTAAAACTCTGTTTTTCACAAGCATCTGTGTTTCAACATTTAACATAATATGTATCTGATTGAACAATATGATGGACAAAGAAATTAAGGCAGTTAAAAGATAATTCAAAAGGTTACAGAGGTTGGAAGGGTTTAGCTCTGTTAAACCTAAGAGTATCTCCTTTGCAGCACACTACATCACTGTTGAAATTGCGTTTAGCAGGGAAAAGCAGATTCTCAATTTAGCAGAACTGCAGCAGACAGTAGAACAAATTGTAATGTGCAGCAAGAAAAACTGATAAAGACACAAAAAGTGCATGGTATAACAGGGATTCAGAAGTATGAAATCTGTTATAAAGTGGAGCTACAGTTCATTTCTACACAGATATTTCATTAACTTTAAAAGACTAGGAGACTATTAACCTTCTCTGACACAAGGGCACATTGCTGGCTTATGGTCAACTTAGTCTCCACCTTTTCTGTAAAAGCTGCTTCCCAGCCAGGCAGCCCCCAGCATATGTTGGTGCATGGGGTTGTTCTTCCCCAGATACAGAACTTTGCAGTTCCATTTGCTGAACTTCATGAGGTTTCTGCTAGCCCATTTCTCCATCTGTTAAGATCCCTTTGGAGGACAGCACCACCTGTCAGCATGTCTGCCACTCCTCCCAGCTTGTTGTCATCAGCAAACCTACCGAAGGTACACTCTGTCCCATCCTCCAGACCACTAATGAAGATGTTGGATTACTAATGAGGAGTAGGATTGGGCCACTATTGAATGCTGGAAGACATGCTAACTAATGGCCTCCAAACAGACTTTATACCACTGATCACCACCCTCTGGGCCATGCTGTTCAGCCACTTTTCAATCCCAGCCCATGTTTCAACAGCTTCTCTATGAGGATCTTATGGGAGACAGCACCGAAATTACTGAAGCCTAGGAAACAATATCTACTGCTCTCCCCTCATCTACCAAGCCAGCCATTTCATCATAGAAGGTTATAAAGTTGATCAAACATGACTACCACTTGGTGGATCCATGCTGACCACTCCTATTCACTGTCTTGACCTTCATGTGGCTAGAAATGGTTTCCAGGATTGGTTATTCTATCACCTTACGTGGGACTGAGGTGAGGCTCATCTGCCAAATGTTTCAGAATAGTATAATTTTCCCCCTAGTAGCAGAGAATAGCTCTTTTAGTGATTCTTCATTGCTGTTACTGGACAATGATCTCCTAATTCTAATTTTTCTGCTCATGTTAGTTCACACCAAGAGCTTATTTATTTGTTATGTTTTAAAACACTCTTTGTCTCCCACCAATTGCTAACCCATAACTCATAGACGAACAAAGCCTTTTTATGTAGGGGAGCTAGTTAAGAAATTTCAGCACGAATACCCTTATTTGCACAAAAATATGATCATTCATGCTCCAGTAACCTTATTCACATGCATAGAAGCTCTTCTCCAAATATTTGTGTGAACAAAAAGAGTTTGTATGAATTTTCATGGGAAAATTGAACAAATAAAGGTGTATCCATTACTGAATCATAGAGAAATAAGAATTTATAAAAAATACTCATGATCAAAATTATTCATCGTATCCCTTATTTGAGGTAGTAATACTGAACATTTTATATAGGCTCTGGACTTAATTTCTATGTATTAATTACAAGAGTACAAGAAATTGTACTTTTACCTGAAAGAAGTCGGGCTAATCTGTGGCATTTCTAAGGACACAAAGAGGTATCTGTCCAAATTCACGTGTTAGATATTAAATCCCTTTATTCAGATCCCAACTCTAGATCAATAAATTTGTAAACATATTAATTTCAGGAGATTTCATTGATGTGTTTTTGATGTGATCCCATGCAGCTCCTGGGTTATACAATTTTTGGATTATATTTTGAACAGAGATTCAAAGATAAAATCTATCTTACTTAACACACGAATCTATGAAAAAAACCCCAAACAAAACAAAACACAAAAACCACCATAAATTCAAAAGCTATCTATTAAGCCTGCCAGAGCAAGTTAGGAAATAACTTTTAGGATTTTAAATTACTTTCACTCTCTATGAAATCAAACTTTCAAAAGAGAAATGAGGGAAAAGAGAAGGAGAAGAATTGGAAGAATGACAGATTTAGTTAGAGTACAGCTGATTTGGGGAAACTGGAAGTTCAAGTCAAGACAGTTCAGGGTTTTGAATTACTTATAAAATGTGGAAAATCTTCAGCAAAGATGAATTAGTAGATTTGACTCTGTGATGATCTGTAACCTAATAGAAGTATTTACTTGAAACAAACACAAAAGATCTATTGTGAGTAAGGCATGGTAATTCCAAGTGTGATTCTCTCACCTACCAAGTGAATACTGTGACTATCAGTGCATTAAGCCATAGGCTAGTCTGAGTCCTTAATCCTCTCCTCATTCACATCACCCAAGCCTGATACACATATCACACGGAAGTTGTTGATCTTTGACACATAGATGTTTTACTAAAACAACAAAAGGTTTTCAAGAAAATTCTGAGTTGTCTCTCCTGCAGAGGTACCTTATCTCTGTGCTCACCTTTTCTTTACAGATGTTATGAACCTGGAGGAAGAGATCTCTGCCACCCCTCTCCAGAAAAGAGCTCATATTTATTTCTTATATCATGGTCATAGATTCATAGAATCATGTAAACTGAATGGGATCTTTAAAATCATCAGGTACAACCATTAATCTAACACTTCCAAACCAACCACTAAACCATGTCCCTAAGCATCATGTCTACCCATCCTTTAAATACCTCCAAGGGTGATTTAAGGTGACTTTTTTAGAAAAGCTGAGTTAGGATTCTGTAATTACCTGACAGTTACGACCAATCCTTAAGTCAACAATTCCTGCGATCCTAAAGCCAAACTCTTTGTCTTTCTTTGTAAATCCTTCTGTGATTTTGAATGCTAATAAGAAATGCACTCTTTGTTCTGCTTTTGGGGAGTTTTCCCTGTTCCCAGTGCAATCAAACTTAGACCAGTTTCTCTGGGCATCACCTTCAATCATACCACGTTCTATTCTTCTGATGAGGACTGACATACAGCACAGGCCCTTATATTACACCAGTCCCTCAGTCTCAGAACAGACCACTGGGAACTGTTGACTACAGCAGCTTTGGTGCAATAATATACAGTCCATAGAGCCAGTCTGGCACCAGGGTATGTCACGCTCCGTGCCAGGTCATGCACTCCACAGCCACTCTCCAAACACTGACAGTTACGCTTGAATGCACATGCTGCATAGTTCCTGTGCAAAATTATTTAGCTTTGCTCTGCTTTAGGTGAATAGGAGACCCCAAGTTCACAGTGTTCTGGCCCTCATCAATGTCAAGAGAGACCATTTTATTAGCAGAGTTCACGGAGACTTAGCTTGGGAACAACTTCTAACTCTTGGTCTAATGGAGTAACATTGGTTAATGGTTACAAAATTGATTGGCTTTATAAGGGAAATTAATTGGCCATGAGAGGGAAGAAAGGAAAACTGTACACTTCAGTTAACTATCAAATAAAATAGACTGAAATTTCCTCCTATAGGCAGCAAAAACACTTTAATGAATTTTTCAGTGCTAAAGAGTGGCAGATGATTCAGAAAACTACAAAAACTATATTAAATACTACTAACTAAAGACAGACTCTTTTAAGGCTTCTAGCCCATTTTTCTCTCTCTTCTTTTTTTCCTCCCAGAACTGTAAGTGCCATAATGTATTGGAAACTTCCTATGACACTGTGTAATACATTGCATATTTCTTAAACTGCAGACAAAAATATTCTAATGGTATCCCAACAGTGGCCTGAACTATGCACCATGCAATACTACTGCAATTCCAACTAATGCCTCTAAAGTCAGTAAGGTTAAGCTAGACTGTGATTAGTTCAACGACACAACAGCTGGTCCAAAGTATTCACAAGCAATAACAATAAAATATGTTGATTTTGTTTAAGTGAAGAAATGGAAAAAAGCCTCATCTATGTTAAAGGTTATTTAATGCTTTGCTTATAGAATTATTTTCCTGTTTCATGCTGAAAAGAAGGCAGCTACAATGTCTTGCTAAAAGGGAATGGAAACCACTGTATTAATGCTTGCCTAGAGCTGTAGAACACTGCATTCAATGACTCAAAGATTATTTTCTTCCAATCTCTGTTCCTGTAATAAAAGCTAAACCAGCATTTTTTTAAAGGATCATTATTACCCCTGAGAGGGATGAGGTATCTCCATACTTAATAAATAAACCATGTATTTAGGTGTTTAAACATTAAATAAAATGTGCAGTTCCAGTGACCAGTTGAACGTTATATATGAAAACACTATGAATAGGACCATTCTGGAAGACAGATGCATCTAGAAAATTTATCTACCTGTTGCCCAGCTGTCTGTGCTCACCAGTAAGTAACCGAGAGCTTAGATCAAACTCTGTTGTTATGGGCACAACAAATCATTCTAATTAGCATAGAATTCTACATGGTTGTTCTCATTTTATTATATTTCTTAATTGCTACTGCGTTGTTATACAGACAGCTTTTATATGTTTTCTTGCTATTTTCCCTCATTACATACTTGCAAGATGAATGCAAATGTGATAAAGACTTATTTTTCATGCTAATGGGCAACTCAAACTATTGAGAAACATCTGAATTGTAGCCAAATTCATATCAAAATCAGTGTTGCTTAATTATATTTTATTGTAGTATGAAAATTGTTTTAAAATTACAAAGTACCCAATGTATGGTGCCTGGAAGGGGTATAGACTTTTATTGCATTTTAGCAAAGACAGAGTAATCTATCAGTATTATGGTTACTTCCATCTGATTGTGTTTCTGTGTGTACAGAAGTTTTTTCACTCTGCCCAGCTTCTCAAATATCTCATGAAAGGACCTGAAGAGATAGCAACTTCAATATTCATGTCTGATGCTCTCAACAGCTGTGAGGGAAAAACAGCAAATCCACCTATGAGTTTTGAATGATGAGCACATAGTGAGAAAAGCCACTCCCTCATTGCAGCTCCTTTCAGAGAAGTATCACTCTGGAGCTGTCACTGAGTTGAGAGCATTACTACCTGTATCTAAATATTGCTAAGTCAGTCCACTTCACCTTTTCTAAGTTGTTGTATCTGGCTTTCTGAAAAATTCCTTTATAGCACAACTAAAGTTTTGCCAGTGCTGGCACTAAATCTAAGGAAAGTTCTGTTTGCTGAGTGGTTTCTTGCTTTCATAAACAAGTTCTTGCATTTACTGTTGCTCTGGCTCACCTCTTTCCATGGGTTGTAACTAATGATGCCATAGAAGTTAGCTGTCACAGTTACCTTATGTATTTTTACAACACTCACAGAAAATGTAAAATGTTAAGAATTACAGTATTTGTTTCATTTTCCCCTTTTTATTTTCAGGAAACCTTATATGGTTACATGACATGTAACTAATATACACAGAAAAAAAATTAAAATCTGGAGCTTACACCTAGCGACAAATATTTATCAAAGAAACATATATCCATGATCTTTGCTGCTTTATAACAAGGTAAAAAGAAATCAATTTCAATTTTTAGAAATGTGTATGGAGCAAGAACATGAATCATCATCCACTTGGACCTTTTTTGAAAGTCTGAAAATCAGTGATTAGAACTGATGTTAAAACCAATATCCCACTTCAGTTTTGTATTTGACCTAATCTTTCAACCCACTGATTTTCAATATGCATAATTATGTATCTAGTCATAGTGTGTATCAGAATTGTGACCTGTTAAAATTCATACTATATTTATATTTTTTGCATTTAAGAAGGTAAAGGACTGATATATTGCATTTTTTAAACAACATGTTCCTTTCACATGCACAGAAGAGGTGATATAGTAAACTTACAATATACTAGGGTGGTTCCTCATAAATTTTCAGTATTTGTCATGAACACTAGACTCATGGACTTCAGTACAATTTATCTTCCTGTTCTCTGAAGTCTTTCTTTTAATAATGAAGTAATTGGTTCAAAGTCTTGTTGCAATGAAAATCTGCAAGGGGGGGAAAAGAAAACACAAAAACCCTCAAAGGTCATAAAAACTATAAAAGCAATTCTTTCTTACATTATGAGAGTCAACTTTAGGTCACAGTTCTACATGGTGCTCAGGTGAACAACTAAATCTAGAGGCTCACTTTTCATTACTTTGTCAGGTGCACAAATACTGAACCTGTCAGAAACTCTAATGGGAAGAGCTATGCTGCACCAGATATGGCTAAACTAGGCTTGTTATCTTTCATCTCATTTTATTGTAGATTCAATACAGTGTCCACTATATTAAAATGCCATCTACTTTTGGGCAATACACATGATGAGGAGTGAAGTTTTCTAGCATATTTCAACCTCTCAGCATCCAAAAGTGCTTCTATTAACATCAATTTCTAAACTCACATTTACTTCAAAGGTGTCTGGAGCCACAATGTGTCAATGAAAATAAAGGAGCCTAAATACTGAGGAAAGGGAGAAGGGGGTGGAAATTACTCTGGGACTCCTTTTCTGGCACTCTGGTAGCACTCAAGGCCACATGATGTGTAAAATGACTTCACATGTGTCTACCTGTCTACCTTTTTTTTTTTTTTTTTCACTTTTTATTCAGGAAAAGTTAACATTTAAAATAATGAGTTGGAATAGAATATAGTTTTAATGTAGTGGTACTATGTGTTACCAGGAGAGAGTGTACTCACTATGAAAAAAAATCAGGGTAGATCTCTATTCTTCATTGGTTACTAGTTTGATTTTTTTTGAACATTTCTTGACTTGTGAGC
Source organism: Nycticryphes semicollaris (assembly GCA_013400055.1). Lineage (NCBI taxonomy): Eukaryota > Metazoa > Chordata > Aves > Charadriiformes > Rostratulidae > Nycticryphes > Nycticryphes semicollaris. The sequence continues at coordinate 71,240 of VXBJ01000590.1, forward strand.
AATCCAGCTATTCACTTTGTTATATCCAGATATTATTTATTACAAAGTTGCTAAAAATATAGTAGAGAACAATAACAGCAGGTTCTGCTGTCAGTGACAAATGATATCCTATTTCTCATTAAACAGACAGTGGCTGCTAATCAGTGTGTATAAATGTTTCTTGATGCCTGTGGCAAAATGACATTTTAAAGGCTATTCCCCTTTCTCCACTTGTAAGCAAGGTCTTTGCCACTCCATCTCAAATTACACTAAAGGAAAACTCCCTAGATATTAGAATGTTAGTTTGTATGGCCTAAGAAAAGTGAAAGTTTGTAAAAATAAATAAATAAAAAAAGTATTATTTGCCTTTACTACCCCCTTAGTCTCTGCACAGGTAATGCTTTCCTTGGTATGGAACAGGTTAATGCACCTCTATGGTTTTGATCAGGTAACTTGAAAGTCAGACATTCTGTTTATATTTTTATTATGTGTACTCATTCCTTCATCACCCTTTTCCTTCTCCAGCCCTAACCTACTGCTGAACAAACAATACATAGAATTATAGAATCATCTGGGCTGGAAGTGACCTTCAAAGGTCAGCTAGTCCGACCCCCCCCACAGTCATCAGGGATAGAGTTCCCTGCTGTTACAACTACAAAGAATTATTCTGACACTGTAAAAAGGCAGGAGAAGAAAACCACTGCAGAGTTACAAAGAACATCTAGGAACTTGCTAGATCAGACCAGCAATTCACTTACTCTGGTGATAGGATATTGCAGCGGCAGCAGTTCATGCAGAAGGGCACACAGAGGGGGCCAGAAATTCTGCTGAGGATAGCATATGTGCTGCTCAGCAGTGAAGACATGCTGCCGGGAATAGTCCCCAGCAGCCACTGGAACATTTTCCCTAGCACATCTGAGGTCTTGATATGAGTGCTTATGCATCTCTTCAAGTGTAGGACTGCAGGGACGCCTAGGTTCTTGCTGAGGCTGGGGTGGCAGGAGGTAGGCTCCTCGCCTACAGAAGTGTACCAGTGGAGGGTCTGTCTCACCAAGTAAAGGAGCTCTGACAGGAGAACAGCATACTGTGCAGCATCAGAAATTGCAAGAAAGAGACTAAAGTCCCTCTCAGCTGCCCTGACCTGTTACCTGGGCTAGTTTGATGTTACCAGATTGGGAATGTTGTAAAAAGCTTGATGGGGCTTTACCAGCCCTTTGACTATTACCTCTTCTGCTCTTCCACCTGCCAGGGAAGACCTGTAGTGTATCGAGTGTGATTATATGGGCCTGAGGGTGATAGGGAACAGGTGGTTATCTCCTCGATCCTGCTGATGACCCATTGATTCTGTGGATCAACCACCAGCTGCATAGCTGGTGTTGGAAACAGGGATATGTTTTTTATGATGATGGGACTCTCCAAGGACTGAGGACTGCTGCCAATAGACAGGATCCACCTTACAAAGTGGGTCAAAATCTTCTTTGCCATTAGGCTGTGCAAGCAAGGAGAGCTTTAAAGTATAAACAACAGGGAAGAGAGTCAACAATCAACAATCAAGTGGTGGACCAAGCTGGCAAGCAAAGGGTTCAGATTGATGTGGATTGGAGCATCCTCATGATCAGGAAAACAAGGTTGAAAGAGGTCCATTTCAAGCATATGCACAGAAATAAAGGAGTACCTGCAAGAGAAGTATCATGGGAATGCACTTGTACCTTTTCTTAGAAATGAGCACAGCTCAAGGACATTGCCAGAAGGTTGAGGTAGATGATACTTCACCCCTGCTCAGACCTGGTGTGACACATCTGGAATGTTGTGTCTAGGTTTGGTCTCTCCAGTGTAAGACAGGGACATATTGGAGTGGATCCAGCAAAGGGCCACAAAAAAGATACAGGGACTGGAGCATGTGTCATACAAGGAAAGGGATGATTTATCCTGAAGAAGAACTGGCTCAGGGGAGATTTTTTCAATGTTTATAAATATCTGATGGAGGAAGTAAAGAACATGGAGCCAGACTTTTCTCCATGGCACACAATGACCAGACAAGATGGCACAAACAAAAATACAGGAAATTCTATTTAAACACAAAAAAATATCTTTTTTTTTACTGAGGGAGTGACAATACTGCACAAGTTGCCCAGAGATATTGTGCAGTCTCCCTCCCTGGCAATATTCAAAATCTGACCAGACACAATTTTGAGCAACCTGCTCAGGTGACCCTTCTTTAAGCCAGAGTTTGGTCTGGAAGATCTCCAGATGTGCCTGTCAGCTTCAACTTTTCTGTGATACGGTAGCAATGGTGACATATTTAGGCGACCAAAGTGCATGTAGAACTATATGTGCAAGCAAATTTGCAGCATGAAAAACAAACACATCCACATCTGTAGATCTATAGTTATGAATATATCTGAAAATAAATATGGTGAGAAATTGACACACAGATTGTAGTGATAATCTGTTTAAGTTATTCATAGAGGTGGGGGGAAAGGGAAAAAGAAAAGGCAAGGGGAAAAAACAGAAACAGTAATAGGTTGTCATTGAACCAGACACAATCAGCAGTTTGAGTTTAGCAATAAAAATTAAAGAACATAATAGGCTATATTTTATCACAGATAATTTCTCTTATATAAGCTATGCTATGTAGAAGAGATGCTGACTGCCAGAAAAAGATGCTTTCTCCCTTTGTCCTTCAACATGCCTCTATCTTATGAATTTACAGTTGCTGTGTCACCAGTCCCAAGGCTTCTCTTATGTTCCTTGTTACTATTCACAGTTCAGGGAAGATGCCAAAAAACTTGCAGGTTTTTTTTGTGAGGGAATAAACATGTGTGTGTATATCTATATGTGTGTGTGCACACATGTGTGTGTATATATTCAAGTGTCATCCCAAATCTCATTGGCCAGCAGCTAGCTAAATTTCTACAAGATACAGACATATATTTTCACACGCAAAATTAAAAAATCTGTAGATATAGATATCTAACAAATTTCTGGATGTTTTCACCTCCAGAATAAGTATCTGATTCTTTTCTGAAAGAAAGAAATACTTAATCACAGGAAGTTCCACAGGATAATTGCAATGTGTACAGAGTTTTCCATAGTTCTAACTCTATCAGTTCTGTCTTACTGAACTATAGTCTAGTACTGTACAAGAAAAGGCATATGAAAATAGCCTTTTCCTTCTCCTTATCCCTTTGCAACTTCTACCTTTAACCAGTACTGAAGCTTCTCAATCTCTTTTTTCATATATTTATCTTTTTAATCTGCCTGACATATTCTTATGGTATTTAAACACACTGCACTGCATCCTCTTAATCTTTTTAGAGACAGGAAAATCAGAACTGAGTGTAGCATTCAAAACTGGGTAACCTTATATGTTGGCATTGTACTTCTTTTCTCAGGAACACTGGCAGAACATGAGTTTGGGATCACTGCTACATGTTGTGTCAATATTTAATGAGCTGTCCAGGTGGTCTTTAGGCATATATTCAGTTAGTGTTAATGCTAGGAATTTCTATGATCTAGAATCAGCAGCTTTAAGTCTGCCAGTGACCTTAGAGTCACATCATATGCACCAGCTCACAGTGTGCAGGCATCGCTAATTTGCCTTGGAAAGTGGAAACCTCAGCAGTGACACTTGTCCTCCCTTTGTCCTTCATATCTCTCATATGTGAATTTGCCGTTGTCACACTAGCAACTCCAGAGATCCCCTTAAATTCTTTACCTGTTCACAGCTGGAGAAACTCACATGAAGCCATTTGATGCATGTCCATGGCCCTTCCTCCAGACTCCTGGGCCTCCATTTTGTTGCTTGGACATCCTAGGAGCACTCTGCTTGGATAGGGAAGTACATATATAGTTACATGCATATGAGCACTTGTAAGTTGGCTGAAATTGCACAACTTGGATCTGAATGTGTGTTGTCTACCTCATCATTAATGAACAAAGAAACAGCATTGATTAACAGATGAGGAAATTAATGCTCTCACATTTCCAACAATCTAGGAAATGATCACATAATAATATATATTCTCTCAGCAATAAGTGGATTTTGATGGAAAGCTATGAATGAAGTCAGTAAATGTTGCAGCAATGAGAAACTAATTAAGTACGGTCCATATGGATTATGCTGTGAGCACAGTGGGATGCAGAGCAGAGGGACTGAGCACCATATGGAGTGTAGACGGTGAGCCCATCTGGGTGTTTTCTTTATGAAGGAGACCCACAATGTTATTATACTCTGAGCTTCAAATTACAAACATCTTAAGAATGTTTGGATTATTTTTATTTTTACTGTGATTCATTTATGGGTGCACAAAATACATGTCAGTTGGAAGTATGTGGTTTTCAGTTATAAAGAATAAATCTCTGTTACTGAGATTCACTAAAGTAAGGTCAGATTTGAAAGTCCCCCGGCAATCAGTAGCAAGAGACAGCAAAAAAATCTGTACTATTATGGGAACAGAACAGGAAAAAAATTATGTTCAGGCACAGTTATGTCCATGGTTCTTTTTAAACCCTGGGGCCAGGAGAAGATATAAGAAGGGGGAGGAGAAGCATGGGGGGAAATTAATCTTCAATTTTTCTCAACTTGTTACCATTTCTTACTCCACTACTTTTCTAGTTACAGTATTTCAGCTTGGTTTGTTGGAGCTAATTCTCCATTCAGTTAGGTAGTACGAGGAAGAAAAGATGACTCAGTCATCAAGTGCTCTACAATGTCCCTCTTAGGTTGCATGTGCAAAAGAATAATTAATCTCCTTATACCTGTTTACACAAGACAAGCCACATTCTTTATCCAGGACTCTTTATCAGGGATTGTAGTAACTAGGTGAGGGGCAGCCATCGTAAACTGAAAGAGTGGAGAATTACATTAGAAATTAGGAAGAAATTCTGTATTGTGAGGATGGTGAGACACTGGAACAGGTTGCCCAGAGAAGTTGTGGAGGCCCTATCCCTGAAAATGTTCAAAGCCTCATGACAAGGGGTTGGAACTAGATAAAGTCTCTTCCAAACCAAATCATTCTAAGATTCTATGATAACCTTAAATAAAGAGAAGGAATCCTGTGTCTCCAAAATCTGGAATGATTTTTTTTTTATACATAAAGAACATTTTTTGTGAGCCCTTTTCACTTTGCACTGCAGCAGAATCACACAGTCAATGATATGTCTCAGCCAAACTTTTAAAATCAGCTTATCACGCTCTCAAGCACTTAACCGATCATGCCCTGAGTCTTATTTAGTGCTTTTCTTATTGCTGGAGCAGCATGTTTTTAAAATTCTAAAGAGGTGTGTTGCCCCTAGGCAAGTTCATTAACAGAAAGGCTGAAAAACACACATTTTCTGAATCAACACAGAATGTATACAGCCTATTTTAGAATGTTCAGTGCTTTTAATTTATCTGGTTTTACATGCCCTAACCACTATCAAGTGGAAAACAGACACTGAAACAATCTGGCAAGGATCATACTTATTTGATCATATAGTTAACCACAGAATGCTGTTTCTGTGTCTGACTAGCTTACTTTCAAGGAATTAGTCTGTGATTGCTCAGAGACCTGTAGACATGACAAAAAGAGATAAAGTGGTTTTTGTAGAGTTTTCACCACTAACAGTACTTGTGTCTGTGATAGATACAGTGTGCTGAATTAAATATGGTTTCTCTTAATTCAGAATATATTAGGAATTTTCTTCATTTACCAGGATAATTGTAGTTTCTCTGCTTATGGATCAAAATGCATGCAAAATAATTCTCTGCTTAAAAAAAAAATAATCACCAAATGAAACTGTAATATCCAGGTACAAAACTTAGTTTGAATTCCAGATGACTAAACCAGTTTTTGCCAGCTCAAGGGCAATAAGAACTTTCTGTCTTGTGCTTGTCATTTCAGTGTGCTTGATAAATTGGACTGGACAGTAATAAGAAACCAGAGCCTTTGGAATGTGGCACCACTATAACTTCTAATATAGTAGGAGAAGCAAGCAGTGGGCACTCTTGCAGACATATTAGAAGGAAAAAATATATCTAGGTTCAAGAAGACAACAATTGCATCAGTGTTGCTTTGTATAAACACAGCTAAACAGTGATATGACTGCAAGCTTGAGGCATTATAAGTTTTGCTTCACAAAACCCACTTATTTTCTGTTTCATAGAAGAAATAATGAGATTCTAAATGGAAAAAAAAAAAATTGTATTGAAATAAGAATATGGAGACCGCACTTTTGTATAGGTTTTCTGTACCAGAGAAGAGACATGATGTAATTTAGGAAGAGTATATGGGAATGTGCATGTTATTTTTATTCTCTTACAAGAGTGACCAGAATACCACAGTAAATTATAGATAAGTGAGTTCTTTGGAAACATCTGGCATTCTCAAAATGTGGAAAGAAAATTATTTTTAACATCTCTAAGTATTGTGACTTGTTTTGAGAACTCTTGGTGTTCATATTTCTTTAGGCTTTCAGTACGTTTCTTTGGCTGAGGATATCTCATCTGTGTCTTCACCCTCAAGAAGTGATCTACTTTGGGTGAGCTTTTCCTTTATCATTGTAGGTCTGATGTAGACCAGAGGCCCACAGATTAGCCTAAATCCTTTGAACTAACTTGAAATAAACTCTCACGGGATTTGAATCAAACACTAAGCATATACTCTGTACCATTATTAAAAAGCCAAAATGACATAGAACACATTTATATGGTACTGCATCTGTACTTCAAGTTAAAATCTGCATGTTTTATATGCTCCTATAATTTTCATTTCAACTACATTATTCAATAATTTCTCATGTAAAGTATCTTTCCAGAAGGTTTCTTCCAGTTTTATTAGTTTTCCTTACTATTTGAAATGTCATTTGGATCTGTATATTTCTAAAATTTATTGTCATATATAAAACTTTATTTATGGATTTCCAAGAAAAGTAGCAAATGTAGTTACCATACATCAGTATAGTACTCCCAACAGGGTAACAAATATTTTCCATGAAAACATCCCATTCTTTGTTCTGTATGCTATTTTTTCTCCTACTTCAATCTAGTATTTTGTACTTGCTATTGATTGGTCTATTTATTTCATATTCCTTGAGTCTGTCTGCCTGGTTGTTTTTTTGTTTTTCAAAACTACAAAATAAAAATAAAGTTCAGTCTCTAGCAAGTATAGCCAAACAAGAAATCAGCTTGCGCATTTTTACATCAAATCTATGACAACAAAAAACCAAGCCTACAAAAATATCAGAGCCAAAGCCATAGGAGGAGAAGCAGCACTCAAACCAAAGGGAGCAGAACTTCTAAAATCTACAAGCTCTTTTTCAGTGAGTATGAAGAAAGATTACTATCATAATTTGAAAAGTAGAAATTGCTCAACTAGAAGACAGGCAACTTCATTCTGGAAAAGAGTACATGCTCAGAAATATACCATGATTTAATAATGAATTTCAAAATGAATATGGATTTCATTTCTGGTGGACAAGCTCTGTGAGTATAATGCCTCAGAATGACCTTTCTCAATTGCAGAATTTTTTTCTGTCACTTTAAATAGGGGGTTTTATTCACCTGTACTAATTATAAAGTATCCATTAAAACCTAAATACCAGACTGTCTGCTATATCACTCTTGATTTTACCAGTGTTGCAGACAGATGGATAATGGCTTCTCGCTCCTGCTCACTTTTAATATGTAAGAATGATATTAACCCTTTTAGCTACAGCCCAGTATTGTGGTTTTTTTTCATTCACTTACCTTTGTAGTTTCTAGAGTTTTCTCAGTTCTCTGGTTTTCAATTGTTTGTCTGGAATTTCTTTCCCAAATTTGCTTTTGTTTAGCACAGATCTCATTTGTTTACCTTCATGCATTGTTAGGTGTATTTACTGTAAGAATCAAATTAACCTTACAAGCTCTCTAACACAAATCTGATCCTAGCACTTAAAATAAACATCAGCTTGAATTTATGAAGACTTCACATCTTTCCATAGTACTTTACAAAAAAAGTTATTTTGGAATCTATTTTGAAGAAAAAGATTTTACTCAAAAGACTGGATACCGAGAACTTCTACTAAGACTACTTCAATCAAATCACAGAGATCTAAAAGGTTATTACCATGAAAGTTTCTTTGGGGTAAACAGCTTCAGCACTGTAGCCATTCTCCCTAAAATGGGAATAACCAATAGTTATCTTCTAAAGTTGTTGCAATATTAAATCAATAATTACAAGTTAGACAAAGTATTCATTAAATAACTGCTGTACAACAAAGGTGAGTTGGTCAAAATATACATGTCATAATTGTAATGAACAGCAGTCTTTTCCTTCATAAAGTAAATGTGATTTTCAGGCTTTTCTATCTGCACTTTCTGGTGCTTCATAAACACCGGGTTATTTATGAAGTCAAAAACAGATAACTGAAGAAAAGATGGGGGGAAAAAGACAAAATAATGTGGACTTTGAAATCTGACTTGATTTCTTGGCTATACTTCACCATCCACACTCCAAAGTGAAACTGAAGTAATTCACTTGAGTGAGTGAGTTTAGTCCTAAATTACAGAGTTTACATTCATTTTTATGACTTCGAAAAGAAGTCTGAACTTTACCTAAGGCGTTTCTACCAATTTCCACTTAACCCATCAAATAAACAAACAAATGAAGAACCCACAAAAAACCCCACCTCACTTACTATGAAACTCTACAAACACTGAAAGCTAAAAATATACTTGCTTTTTCTTCCTTTCTTTCTACTATTCTTTACAATGAAATTGTTCCAGCTGTGGTAAATATTGTTCGGGCCTCAATCTGGAATACATTTTGTACTTTGATATTCATAAGTATACACTTCCTTCCAAGCTGAAGACATTTATTGCAGTTTGACTGGCAGTTAGAGACACATTTTCTGGAAGAACTATACTGTATATTTAGCTTGCTTTCCCACTTTTCACTTTTGTCTGTAACTAGATTATATTCCTTTTTTATTTATGTGTTGGGTTTTTTTTCAATTATTTGCTCACCCTGATACATATCTACTGCAAACTACCAGTCCAGCTCTTTCACTTATTTTCTTTGGATGAAAATGTGAATCAAATTCTATATCTTTTTTTCCAATAATTCAGTACTTCTTCAAAAAGCATCAAAGCACTCTTTGATCAAATGGGAAATGATCAAAGACTAAGCTTGTTAGAAAAAAAACCTCGCACAAAGTGAAGATTCTACTGCCTTTTTTTCACTTTTATCTTAGCTCCTTGCTTTGATTATGTGTTTTATTGTATGAAGAAGGTTGATGACAGAATAAAGTAAAACAGAAATTGAGGGCTACTGGAAGTATAAGTATTACTGAAGTACTTGACTGTTTCATGCTCTTGTTTTCAGTGCAGTGCTAGCTTGTGGAACAAGAAGAGTTATACCTCATCAAGAACTCCATTCTTGTGCTCATACATAAGTTTCCACCTCAGGTTAAATAGGACTTTAAATTCAAATAGGATCTACCAGGATGAAAATAATGCCAGCTGCATGTTTCTGATTAACCTAGTGGTGCACTGGAGTACAAAGCTCTCAGAGAGGCTGATGCAATTCTTTTATGCTACTAATCTAGCCCTCCTGCATAGTTCTATCTCTATTTTTGCAATGTGACTGCTTGCATTACCACTAAGGTGACTTGAAATGTTAATTCAAATATGGATAGCTTGAGTTATCACTGCACCAGACATAAAGTGTGAAATTGATAATGAATAAGATGTTGGGGGGTGGAGGGAGGTTAAGGGGAGTGTTGTTATTTTCATTAATTTTTTTAACATGTACCATATTTTTGGTAAATTTGGTTGAGATCAAAGTTTTCGTCATCTGAACACTACACAGCGCCTAAATGTATATACTACAAGGAATGTTTTAGGAAGGGATCGAAGGAATCCCTTTAACATCATAATATTTTTCAGTTGTAGGAATTTATCTTTCAGGTTTTGTTTGTGTTATTTTAGATACTTGTCATCTATATCTCCATGCTTGCTTACTATATGTTTTATTAATTAAACCACAAATACAGAAATTGAGGAAGTTTATATTTCAGGGTTATGTGTAAAAACAAAATGTTCAGACAGGGTCATTCGCCTTCTGAAAATTAAACAAAAGTAAGAAAACAGTTATTTTGTAAATCTTTGGTATGTAAATGTTTTTTAATAAGTATGTCCTGGTTCGAGGTAGAATAAAACCAATTTTCTTTTCAGTAATTTTACTTTTTGGTTAAGTCTCTTCTAACTGACTGCACTCTCTGAAATTAGTGGTATGTTTTTCAGATAGTGCTTGCTTCTGGCAGTGATAATGTCTGATGTTTATAATTAATACCAAGGGATGGTATGCAGAGAGGCTCCTCCTTATACTTACTGCTATAACAGCCAAGGTCAGATAACTTTGTTATGTACCCCGTTGGAGGGTCAGAAGTGGAAAGCATAGTGGCATCGCACATGTGGGGAGAAGCAAACAGGGCAGGTGACCCAAAACTGATGAACAGAGTATTCCATCCCATCTGCATCATGCTCAGTATAAAGCTAGGGCTCAAAGGGTTAGCCCTCTTTCTTCAATGGCTGACATGCAAGAAGGACTCTCTCTGTTCTTCTGCCTTTGATCCTGATCTTTGTGTTCCTGAATCCACTTCTTGTCTGCAATGATTTCAGTCTGGAATTTTCCTTCTGGTGACATGAGTGTCATCCTAGGAGCTCGATATTGGTTTTATACATACTTGTGTAGATTTCATTATTTTCTTATTAGTATTATCTCTTCTTATTATTGTTAATATTTAAACTGTTCTCGCTTTTTTTTCAACCCAAAAGTCACTCAGTCGGTTGTTTAGTGGCTAACACAGCCTAAACCTTGACAAAGTATTACATACATAGTCCCAAATTCAGGCTGTCCCAATGTCAAAAGGAAAGGGTGGGGCGGGGGCACGGGGCACAGAAAAAGGCAGACATTATCTTTACACTCTTTATTTAGTCCCAGCACAGGAACTCTCATTGCCTCACTCCTTTCCTAGCTTTCCCTCTCACATTTTTAGCACCACTAATCTCCAAACCTCATATCTTAACCAGCTCTTTTTTTACTGTTTACACTCACATTTCACGACCTTTGACGACCTCCTTAACAGCTATCACAGAACTGGATTAATCTTATCCTAGGAAACAGTGAATAAAAACAGGTAGGTTTACAGATGTATTGTTAGATACGTACATTATTGTAATTTTGCATATTTACCTTTGCAAGGAGAAATCAGACTGAGTTCTGAGAGGTGAAATGCGCACTGAAAGATGACTTGATCATAGCTCAAGTGCATTCACACAAAGAAAAGCCTTGCAGTTAAACTAGCAAAGGAAGAGTACGAAAGAGAAGATTAATGACTGGAGGCTTAAATCAGAAAAACTGAAACTGGAAATAAAAGGCAAATTCCTAACCAAGATTTGTGTGATTCACCACTTCATTCATAGTTAGAAAAAGATCAGGGAAAGTGTAATGTTAATTTTGTAATGAGAGGAGGAAAAACATTGCTAAGTGAGAAAGCTGAAATGTTTCACTTTTTTGCTTTAGTCTTCATTAAAACAATACTTTGGAAGAATTTAGCTACCTAATACCAATTAATAGTAACGAAAACGTGGTAAGGTATCAGCCCAGAATGGGGAAGGAAATGTTTATAGAATAACATCTACACGTCTTATTTTCAAAACTATGGAAGTTGGTAAATTTCTTCATGATATATTTAAAAGAACATCTAAAAGCTCATAGAATCTTTCTGTGAAAACCATCGAGGAGGAGTTAGGCACCAAGAGAATGGAAAAGCATAAATGTAATGTTAGTAAATGTACTAAGTGTAGTGTTAATGGAAAAAGTCTAAAAAGCATGCAAAAGGGAACTAGAGAAATACAGCCAGCTTGTGCTTAGTTCTGAGAAAACTGTGAGATGCAAACATTCTGCAGAAGCAGGGCACGTACTTCAATGTCATAATATACGCTTATAAAAAGCCAGGAAGCTGAAGCTGATTTAATTGCTACAGAGTAGTTGCAAAACTAGTTGGATAACTGTAGCCAGAGAACAGTAAACATGATGAAATTCAGGGTGTTTTGGAGGACATAAAAGTCTATACCGAGTTAGGATCTATTCAGTGACTTCATTAAGGACATGGATGGTGGGGCAGAGAATGCTTAGTGAATCTGCACTAAGGTAAAGGGGGTGACACCTAAATTGCAGGATAATGTGCAGATGATAAACTGGAAATTGGTGCAAGAGTTTAAATTTGGCCAACAGCAGCCAAATATATACAGCATAAAGGGGACAGGATGGGAAGAAACTGCAGATCTGCAGAAAAGGATATGGCCATTATAGGTCATCACAGGCTAAATATCTGTTCCCTGCTCTAATTATCATAAACACAGCCATCATGAATAGAGCAGGCTGGGTTACTGCATTCCAAGAAAGACGGGAATTAACTGCATACAGCTTAGAGAAGATGGCCAGAGGTCCAGGAAGCACAGGAAGACAAGACTGGATGGATTTTTAACCTAAAGACAAAATTGAATGGAGAATAGGATGTTTTAGTTATGTTAAATGCTGCAGAACAAGGGGAAAATAATTTATTCCTGCATTACAGTGGTGTACAGGACAAGAACGGGTTTCAGCTGCATGATAAAGTCCAGGATATTAGGAAAGAATTGAAATGATAAGGACTGAGCTGATGGCACAGGCTGACCAGTTAATAGAATGCATCTTATTGGAAAGATTCACAGGCTAGGGAATAACCAGGTATGGGTAAAGCTGAAAATAATACTGTTGATATAAGTGGTACTGATAAAGCGCTGGTACCTGATGTAACAATCCATGAAAAAGCCCACAATACCTTGGAAGATGATGTTATATAGGTAGAATCACGTCAACTGCATTTAAGTTTATATGGCAAGTAAAGGCTGCAGTCTCCTTTAGAAGGGCAAATGGTATTTTGTCAAACTTCTATAGCAAGTATAGGATCATACCTGATATTCATATGACATTTCCAAAGAACACAAACTTGAACAAATTAAAAATCTATAAAATCATATTAAAAGACCTTGAAGAAAAGACACCTGCAGAGATCAGCTTTCAGCTACTTTTACTAAAGAACTGGATTCACTCTTCTGTATTTTATTAACTGAAAATACCTTGATTAAAAACAGGCCACTTCATTAAAGAGCTGGTTTAGATTTACTATTCAATAAGGTAAGATTTAAGAATTATGTTATCATAAAATCACAGAATCTTTTAGGTTGGAAAAGACCTTTAAGATCATTGAGCCCAACCGTATGGTATGCTTTCCTTTCAGTTTTTTGATGAAGAATTAAGACTTACAAAGTTGTATATGTATTATCTATTTGACACAAACCAATTCACTATGATTGAAGATATATTCTTTGAGTTTTTGCATTAAAAATGCAAATAAGATGAAAAAGGTGTGTAAAGGAGATTAAATTATAACCAAGTGATTTTTTTTTCCAAGTACATACTTGACAATATAGCAAACTCAATTATTCTCCCAATCCACATTTTATGCTTATATGCACATAAAATCCATTGTGTAGTGCCCTCAACGGTTTTCAAAGTTGTTATTTACAGATTTTCAAGATGACAGCAGTGTAGCTATAACTTTTGCTGGACTTCAGTTCATTACTCTGTTCCTCCCTGTGGTAATTTCATTATGTCTTCAACCTGTATTCTAAATCCCACTGCTACAATTAGACATGAAATTTAAAGCTACCAGATTGTAAAGTTATGCTACCTACTACTTACTACCCAAGGGTAATTTAACCATTAATTACTGGAGCACCAGCTAACATTCCTCCCTTCTAGTGGGCAAGATCCTCAGGATAAACACTTTCCTTCATCCTTAGGTGTATACTTTGGTGGTCTGAAGCTGAAGAACAGGTCTTAAAAGCGCTCTTTAATTTACTTGGTAATTTAAATGGAAATAAAATAAAATTTGGAGAGCTGGAATGAAAAACACCATGGAAACCCACCATGGAGAGCAAGACCTCTGTGATTCTGGATGCTTTTATTTGGTTGCATCTGTCCATGGATGAAAAGCCTGAAGAGACTATATACTGAATAAACACAAACATAAATTCTGCTCTTGAATTCAGTGGAACTATATTCATGGAGCACAAATCTTTGAGGATTGGATCCTTTAACAGTCAAAGACAGAAGAAATGAAAGGGAAGACCACCTGCTCATTCTGTCCTGATGCTGCTGTTCGTCAATAAGTTACAGTTAGAGCTTGTGGAGAGAGGATTGATAGGTGACTATGTTTAGGTTGACAAGTGACTTGGTTTTAGATATTTTGTCATCTCATGGGGTTCACAATCCCACCTGATCTGTCTCAACCCTTTGGTTTATAGAGAGAAAGTCTAAGAACAGGTATCAGAAAAACCCAGTGTCAGGGTGACCAGGAGGAAGTGACGAGGGAGAAAGGGAGCCACCTAAGTGTTACATCTCTTAAGTGAGGTGCATAAATCAGAACACTGATCAGTAGTAATTCATTTATATGCAATATTCACAAGTGTAAACCTTCTCCCAGATTTAGTAATTTCATTATTCATAATGAAATTTAGGTTTTTTTACAGGCACTGAAGCACTGCTTAAACAACCTAACACATTGCTTGGGCTTCTTTCTTTCTAAATTATTCCTTCATGAAGAGTTTTTTTTTTCTTTTAAAGGATTTTCTGTGTGTGTATTGAGATGTAACTGTCACAAATCTAGTCACAAATCTAAAACCACAAGGCTGCTATGAAGAAAATTAACTCCATCCCAGCCAAACACAGTACAACCAGTCATGAAATTTTAGGTTATTTACTCCTGCTGTAGTCACTGGTAGGGCAATACAGATATTTCCTACTTCAAGCATTACATTGAGACAAGACAAGACTTCTTGACTCCTACTTTCTCTTTCTCCTTCCTTCTCCTTCCTTTTCTTTTT
>VXBJ01000590.1:86179-131400 GCA_013400055.1 Nycticryphes semicollaris
TGTAATATCCTCAGAACCCAGCTGGCATCCAAAACCAGCAAAGGCACACAATGTATTCTTTGGATGCTGATACAGCTGCTGCTACCTTGCTACTAAATCCATAGTAGACAGAAAGACATCTTGACATTTTTTTTTTTCTTCTTCTATCTGAGCTGGTTTCTTTCTTTTTTGGCAGAAACAACATCTTCCATTTATTTCAAGGTAATACATCTCTTCTACCAAAATCCCCCTTTACCTACATTTTTTTTCCCCTCCCTCTATTGTATACAGTATATACATAGTATACTTATGTAAAGCCCAAAACTGTTCACAGGTCAATACATTATGGATGTTTCACAATTTATATTAATGGGTCTTGGTTTCATACAAAGGACAAACATGTCAGGAGGCAGTAAAGAGGAGGCTTCACCCCTGAACACGAGAGGGGTGTCTGAAAACAAGGTGAGGGTGAAAGTCATTAGGCAGAGAATGGAAAGCAAGTTTCATGCTCTCCAGGCACTTGAGCCCAGAATGCCTTCTGTATTTATGGACAGAACTAATTTTTCATAACATAACTACCTTGTGTTCCAATCTACAAATTATTTTCTGTCTAAATTTGAAGACTCCTGTAACAGGTCATTCATTCAGGTCAGTCTGTTCTTGGATGTTACTTGTGAGAAATTTATTTTTCATTCTGTCCCAATAGGGCTGTTTTCTTTTTGACTGTCTGTTAGCATTGAGGTTTTCTCCCTACGGCTTTCTTTTTCTTCTTTAGAACTTTATTGGAAGACTTTCATGGAGTTTATGCAGCTTTTATCTCAAGGAAAGTGTTCTATTTTATATCGTGGTTATTCTGCTGATGACATTTGGTGACAATTTCTCTTCTTGTTGACAGTTTGGTATTTAGTTAAAGAGTAAGCTAGTCTAGTAAAGGGTTTAATTTGCTTTGTCAAGCCTTTATCATATCCAGCAGATACAGAATTATTCTTATTTCATTTCTGCATTAGCTTTCCTTTCTGATTGCTTCTTTTCTGTACATTAGTTTCGTCTGTGCCCTCTGTGTGAAATATCTTTTTTTTTTGGGGGGGGAGCAGCCAAATGTCTCTTTGTTGATAGATTTTTTTTTCCTTTTTTTTTAAAAACAAATCATTCAGCATTATAGCAGAACATTCTGTAGATACTTACCTTAAAACTATAAGTAAATAATTTTTGTAACATTAAGATTTAGAAGGTCCTGTTGGAAAAGGTCAAGCATGGAGTCTTGTTTCTCTTGCTACCATGCCAGAGGTGAGTGATAACTAATCTTTATAGAATATTTAATGCGCTGACTAAAATTCAAGATATTTTTTCTAATAGCTGATGCAAAGGTGAACTATAAAAACAGACTTCTGTCCTAAAATGGATGTGATTGGACCTACAGCTTCACTGCTAATGGCTGGAAATACAAAATACTACTGAAGCGCTTTGAAGCAGAGATATATGATCTATCTCACAGTCACCAGAGATTAAATACCTGCCAAGCTGCAAATAACATTGTGTCTTACAGCCACAGGATCATAAACAACTGATGTTTATAACAGCATTTTTAAAAGCTGTTAAGGTCTGAGCACGAAACAATAAAAGAAATTGGTTAATTGCAACTCAGCTATTGAAAATTAGAAGCTTTAAGATTAAGTTTTCCAGAGGTGATATACTCTCTCTTCTTAATCAGTGTTAAATTTCAAAATTACTTCAGTGGGGAGAAGGAAGATGGCAATTTCAGTTAGCTGTGCTAAGGAATAAAATAAATTATGTTTTCTGAAAACAAAGGCTTAGTCACACAGCTATATTCTGGATTGTGGCATTTAATTTTTTTACCAATGTTATCATGGGTTTGCAGTTTCAGCTTTCACATTGAATGCAGAGCAAGAGATGTTCTACAATGTATACCAGAGAGAAACAAATAATTCAGAAAAGAACTGGATTTCCCATATGATTAAAATTTCACAAAATTTTCTATCTCTAATTTAGGCTGAACCAAATATTTTCAGTGTTTTTACATAACTCTTTCCCATGTGTGTTTTGGACATAGATGGCAAGGGGGTATGCAGAAGGGCTGCAGTGGTGCCCTCTGTGGGAGGCAGCCAGGGGTTGCCCCATGCCACACACAGCCAGGCTCAATGGGCTCAAATGGACCCACCACTGACACAGCTGAGCACATCAGCCAAGCTGGTGGCATCTCCATGGAAACATATTTTTAAAAGGCATAAAACACCAGTCAGAGAGAGGAGAAAGAAAGAAAGATAAAGTGTGAGAAACAGTGTGGAAGACCAATATCAGAGGAGGAGGAGGCCAATGTCAGAGGAGGAAGAGACGCTCCATGGCAGAGCAGATATCACCTACAGATTTGTGGAGGGTCCATGCTGGAGCAGAGAAGCATGAGGAGGAAGAAACAATGGAGAGAAATTGCCACATACTGACCATAACCCCTTACACCCTGCACCACTTGGGGTAGGGGTAGAAGAGTCGGGAATGACAGAATGATGTTGAACATGGTAAAGGGGAGCCGGTAGGGAAAGGTGACGCTTTAACATTTGTGGGTTTTTTCCCTTTACCCAAATTAGTGACTATATATTTATTTCAATTAGCAATAGCTTAAGTTGGTTTTTTCCCAAGTTGAGTCTGTTTTTATCGTGACGGTAACTGGTAAGCAATCTCCCTCCCTTTATCCCAATTCATTAGCATTCTCCTTGTTGTTCTTTCACTTTTCTACACTGTCCTGCTGAGGATGGGGAGTGAGAGAACAGCCAGGCAGGTGTTTGGCTGTAAGCCAGGGCCAAGCCACTGCAATGTGCTGTGAGAAACTCAGAATGAATAGCCTAGACTCACACAAAATGTGATTTGAATGTTCGTTTCATACAGAAGGACATCAAAATGAACTATTTGTCTTTCTGATATATATGTGTGCATATACTTTCACTCACATGTTCCTTTCATCCATGGATCTCACAATAATTTATCAGCGAAGTTCCAAATTGATGGTGACTTTTTTCTATATATAGAAAAATCGCTTTTTCCTCTATATAACCAGAATTCTTCAGTTTCCTAATATCAGTTAGTGGTTATACAGCGTCTTTGCATGCTTATTATTTTACAACTCAGATAATGAGGATAAAACTTTCAACATTTCTGGTTTGATCCATTTTGTGGAATACTACAGTTCTAACCAAGTGTAACTAAATTTTAAAATGTGCATGTGTCTGTCTTTTCTACTGAGGATTTACAGGCCTTAATAGGCTTTGAAAATGGATTAGGAAATTGAGCACTTTGCTCAGTACTTGGTCTCTGTTTCTTACTTCTGTGGTTTATTTTTTGAAATAATTTCCTGAATTTTAATTATTTCTTTTTTTTTTTTTCCACATATTTGGGGTCATTTTTTGTTCTTTCTCAATTCCTGGAATGCTAATAGCTCTGAAAATTACATCACCCATCTGCCTTGTGCTTCTGTCTGTAGTACCATACCAGTGGCAATATTGTATGGTTATTGGCATCGAAATAAACCTCACAGTAACCTTGTTCAATCAGATTTTGACACAGACAACTGACTCTGAAAATGATGTGAAGTTTGGTTTTGACTTAATAATTTCCAGTAGAATGGATATTTTCTTACTTGTGTAATTTCACCTTTTGAGCAATAGCTTACCTTGCATGAAGTACCTGAAGAAAATACAGGTATCATCTCAGTCTCCTTCAGAAATGGTTCATACCGTTTCTGGCATGCATAAAGGAAAATAATCTCTGTGTTGTTTCTGAATACCTTTTTCATTCCAGCAATGTGGAAGAACAGGGAGTGTTAAAGACTTCATGTCTTGTGTCGTCCAGAATTGAAGCTACACTGCTGTGCGACAGGAGGCTGAAAGCATCTGTCAGGAATAATGCTTCTACAGTTTCACAAAGAGGCTGAGGTTATTGCCCAAGACCATAGCAGGTTATTCCATTGACAAACTAGCATTTATTTACATAGGGCAAGGTCAGATATTGATGATCTCTCTCTATGATTTGTCTTCATATAATGTGTGCATATCTATCATTAATGTATTCATAGCTGTAGTCATGTTACACAACAATTAACTTGCTACTTGACCCTCTCATCAAGAGGAGTGGCTACCCGGTAAATCTGTACTGATAAGCTGATTGCTTTCCTCCACATAAACATTTCACTATACCTTCACATACATTTTCACTCTGAAGATCATCTCTGAAATAATGCTGTTCCCTATTTTTTAACTAGTTTGAGGTACAAAGTTGCTCCTAGATACACGATCCTATGAAGTCCAACAACACCAGAAATACCATGAAATGTCCAATGCTATTATAAAAAAAAAACCAAACTGCAGTAAAAAAAAAAGGACTTTGTAAAGATATTGTGAGGAAGAATTATGACTGGAATGTTCAATGTGCTATACACTCTCTTTAGCTTTAACTTCCTTTATGTTTTTTTATGGGAAGTACAAATTATATCCCTGGCTACCATTTAAGTGACATTTTGCATACCATATAGAGCTAGATAAAAAACTTATGGAGTGAGCTTTTGGAGGTTTAATTCAGGCTTGATCCATTTCAAGAAATTGTATTCTCTCACTATAAATCATAATTTATAGTTTTCCTCATTAAACTTTAAGGTTTCCACAACAGCTGGCTCTTTTAAATTGCACTGGCTTTTCCAAATTAAAGCATTATAACTTGTTTGTTTTCCATTAATGTATGTTTAAATTTATCTTTATTTTACTTTTAATATCAAATAAAAGCAGAAATACTGAAAAACTATCCAATATTTACATATTTATAGGCTAAGGGTGGTTCTAGAAACAATCACAAGAATTTTCACTTTAAGGTACTGATTTAAGTCTTTGTACAGCTATTAGAATTGAAGTTTCACAGGTAGTGGAATAAAAAAATAATGCATGGAATTAATTTCTGTGATAATTCCAATAAAAATGGTGATGTTAGACTGGATGCAATTTTAACTGTTTGGAAATATATAATTAAATCTTTCCAAAATTACTTGCAATCTGAAGTAAAACAGTAAAGCTGCATCTAGAGACTGTTAAGGGTTAGATATGCTCATTATAGATAACACATAAGTGTGTGTACTAGATAATGTAGTTATTTATCTTTCATTTTTAATTATTTCTTGGGGATTAATTAATAAGCGAATTTAGGTTTTTTTGGTTTTAAGCTGCTCATGGATCAGTGATGAGAGTTGTATATATATATATTCAGAATAGTCACACTTCAAACGTGAGACGAGTAATTTCCAAAATATTAATATGAATAAATTATTTTATGACATGAATGTCACTAATAGTTTGACTTAAACTAAATAGTCATTTATGACCAGAATGAAAGGCTTTAAATTCTCTTTTTTATGGTATTTGACCTTCTATCATTAACAACTCTGGTACTAAATGTCACAGATGCTCTAAGTAGTATATTGTTTTTGCATTTCAGTCTAGATAGACAACTCAAAAATGAAACAGCCACATGTGTTGCAACAGCCCATAGGCATTGCTTTTTGGATAGCAAAACTTCTTATAAAGGACAGGTTCAGATTTTAGGGACAGTCCTACAGACTCCTGTTGCAATAAATGAGCTTGGATTCACCTATAGACTGGTAATGTCAAAGAAGATAAAGACACGGGAATCATTTTGTGCCAGATTGAGACTTTTCAACTTCCTCTCAGTGTAAGGGCTACTTGTTGTAAGCATCTTATTAAATCAGATAAGGTTTCAAGATAACCAAAAGTAATTTGAGACCAACGTGACATCTTTTTTTTATATCTATTCTGAACTTAGAGATTTTATGAAAGATTGAAATATTTGAAAAATGATGTGGATGCACTCTCCCGGTTCCAAAGTGTCTGATCCCTATATGCTATTGGATTATTTTAAAATATCTTTTTCTCTGAGGTCATTTGCCAAGGAGAAAATACAGAGCTGTGTACATTTGACCTTAATATGACTTTTTTTTCAGGTCTGTGTGTCAAGAATTTGATTGTTACAAAAATCTCATTCTGAGAAATTTGTGAATTACACGCAATAGGACTGAAAGGGATTAGAACTTTTCTGGGAAAACAAGTTAACAAAAACCTACAGATCAGGTTAGAAAGATAAAGTCCCTTTTTTAATGTAACAAGGTGACCACAGCAGTGGAAGAAATACATGGGTTCTAAAATGCCTTCAGGAAAATTTAATGAGAAAAACAGCAGCAGTAATGATTTGTTAAGTTTCGAACTGCACGCTGCAATGAGCACTTGGTAAAGTGCTAAATTTTAAATTGAATGCATTGATAAAGATAATTATGGTAAAAAGTTGTTATACTGTGTAAGAGGGAAAAATGGGGATTTTAGAATACCAGAACTTGTAAAAACCATGGTGTAGAAATGGATTCAATGCAGAACTTAATCTGAGTCATAAACGTATAATTGCTGTTAACATCTAGATTACATATCAATGCAATGATAGAATTGCTCAGTATTGTAGCTTTTTTTTTGAGAAAATACATTAAATATACAAATCTCCATCTGCCCACCCAGAAAAAGTATTCTCCAAGATTACTTCTTGACTTTCATTATTACATGGGCATCTTAAATTGTAAATCTTCTGTGCTAGAAAGAGATCATATCAAAATAATTTTCTTCCAACCCAGCCCTTAAATAACAATCTCACATAGAGATCAGCAGAACGAATGATATTCAATTGGCCATTTGGGGCTATTCAAAATGCAATTGCAGAAATGCAAAAATCACATGCATCTTCTGAAGTGCACCTTGTGTAGGTCGATTGTGAATAGTTACCCAAACTGTTTAAGCACCTTTCTTCGTGATACTTCTAATTTGTATAGGCAGAAGTTTTGCATGACTAGATAAAAAGAACTGAACAGTCGGATCTGTGTATGAGCAGATGGAAGAGTAATCTAGAAAGGTAGCACTTGGCCTAGTTATAAAATCACAGATGATAAAGCTGCAGTGGTGAGGATATCACAAGATGAGATAAAGCCAATATTCAAAGCAATGGAATGAAATACTAAAATTTTAGATTATAAATGAAAAGGTGACATCTGAGAACATGATGAGAGCATAAAACAAAGCCTTGGTGCTTTTCAAGAATAGCAGATGTACATTCGTTCTATGTTAAAACTTTCTTAAATAAAACTTCACAGTAGAATCCAGAATAATGTGTCTGATACTGGCCAAACTCACAAAACCATAATCAGAAAAATTTGTCACATACATGGAGTCAGAGTATTTGTAACACATTTAAGGGTGGCTGCAAATAAAACATCAACAAAATACAGAACCTGAGTTCGCTAGTGTGAGTTTAAAAAAGCAAGTATAGATTATTCAGTCATTTCACTTACTGGAATTACACATGTAAGTTTGCATAGCAGAAGAGAGAGTGTACTCTTCTTATCCAAAATCTGCTGGGCAGTTAGAAGTAGGTCTTCCTTATTTCATTATCATTTAAAAATTTATAATCCCATTGTTTTGCTATGCACACATATCAGGTATCTACCCTTGTGAAGAAAAGGGAAAAGGATATCACTGAGAGGTTCAAATTAACAATTTATTTTGACTTCACTCACAGGTCAAATGTGCCACTACTGAGGGTTCTATGGGTACAACGGCAAATATATTATTGAAATTTAAAAACAATTAGCAAAATACACTATTATAACATACAAGTGATCCCAAAAAGTAACAACAGAAACCACAGGTGTCCTAGATATTAATACCTTAAAAGAGTGCACCAACCATGATCTTAATAGCATGCCATAAACATATGTTTCTTAATCACTTACCCTCTCTTCTCAGGTAAGGTCTTTCAGTCCCCAGGAAGTTATCCTGTGCAGCATCCTGGACATGGAGGGATGAATCTCCTACAGGCCAGCTGTCTTGTTAGAAGATTCCCCATTTTTCTCCCCAAAACTTATGGTTTATATTTCCTGATTTGTGGGAGGTGCACGATTATGCCTGAGTGGATTACACTATCTGGAATATTTACCTCTGGTGGTGTGATAGCTCCTAAATGTCTGTTGTTAATTTTGTGATGTCTAACACTCAATGTCATGGGTGGTGGGATGGGACTCAGGGCATTTTTTTTGTTAAGGCTTCATTCGGTTTTGGTTCTTATTGTGATGTAATCTTGAGACAACCCCAGGCTGAGCTGTTTTTGCAGCTCCCCCCAAGTTATCTCTGCATAGACAAGACAAAGCAGAGAGGAAACAGAATCAGATGACAGCTCCCTGCATCTCACTTACTGTGCTCTGAAACCAGTTTGGCTGGGTGCTCCCATGCAACCCTAATATCCTCTGTCATGTACTTAAAGATGTTTCTCTTATGTCTTTTAAAGACTAATTCAAACCATTGTAAAATGCCTGTCAATATGAGACTTCTGTACTATTACTGGCTCCATAATTTACCTATATTTCCTTTCAGGAGGCCAGATGAAAATTAATCGTTGTTATTCATAAATTCTACACTAAACTGCACCAGTGAGAAAAGGCTTCAAAATAAACAAAGCATCACCTCTCTGGTTTTGTTTTCTTACTGTGTTAACTAAAGAGGTGTGGGAAGAGAGCGGCATTATAAAAAAGAAAGAAAAATACAATCATTATCTAGAAGTATCTTTCCTAGAAAGTACTCTAAGTACTAAGAATGCAGCAATCCCATGTTTAAAATAAGCTAGAAGCGCACACTTCTATGAAAATAAAATTCCCACACATAAATGTAGCAGTAAAGCATCTAATTCCTTATGCTTGAGAAGTGTTTTCCAGTATATTTTCTTTGAATAGGGCTCTGAATATTACATTAAATGAGTAAGGTAAATTATAATGTTCTAAGGATACTTGCACCACTGTATTTTCCTCCCATAATGTTCTCACACATATTGTATAATAATACTAGTAAATGCTAAATAACAACAAAATAATATATTACAGGATCTGTGTTTCATCTCAACTTTTAAATCTTTTTTAGACATATGAAAAAAAGGAAATTAAAATCCTGATCTTATAAGTTAAATTTTTCCTGAATTTAACACTTAGGTTGGTAATAAGTTATCATGTGAGAGATTAGGCCTGAAAAAATCATGCAAAGTAGTTGAGATCTTTCTTTTCCATAAAAAAGCCAATCCCTTTCCATGAATACCATTTCCTACTGTTCTTTCTTTAAATGAAACTCTGTATATAATTTGACTATTGTTCATAAGGCTGAAGAAAGAAAAATATTTCAGTATCCTTAATGCCATAAATTCTCATGTGTATATGGTTGCATACGAACTTATAACTTGCAGAAGACTTATAGCCCAGCCATGGACCAGAAACAATTTTCTGATAAAAGCAATCATTAAATATCACAAATGGTGGATATCAAGTACTCAAATACTAATGACTGCTAAAAACAACTGTAGAATGGCATTGTATAAGAACAACAGTTTGGCAGAACAAATTTTCCATCTACTAATTTTTGAATATGATCGTTTCAAGCACCAGACTGATTCATACAATTCTTGAACAGAAGAAAAGAGAATTCACTGAATAAAATACTTTTTAATGAACCCACTTTTTAACCCACTTATATTCAAGATCATTTTCCTCAATTTCATATTTGGAAATGTTATCTAATGAAGCTTTATTGTTACCACTTTGTGCTGATTAAATACCATAATCCTCTTATTTGTGCAGATCCCTAGTGTTCCCCACTTTTATTAAAAGCAGGGTTCTAATGAAGCTCATGAGGTGTCACTAGGTAATTACTACTTACATTCTGAAATGAAGCTCGGTTCCAAGCCATTTGCATTTATGTGCTAAAACTAAATGATTAATGTGGATTTTTACACATTTTTAGGTTTAATTTTTCACTCTAATGAAACCATAAATTTCAAGCTTTCAAAAATATTCCTATCTCTTATTTAATTCAATATGTAATTGAGAACAGGCTTTTGCTACAGATGGAGAGTTCTTTTCAAATTTGAATTAATTTGGTGTTTTGCTGAGCTAGTAGATTAAGTACTGCAGATTGCCTGATGTTCACTATGCTAAATCTTAGCTTTCAAATTAATGGAACAAAATTTTGGAAATCCACAAGGTTAACAACATTTTCTGCAAAGGTAATAACAATATTTCCTGCTATGCTGCACACACTGAGTGACATCTAAAAAGCTGTGAGAGCTGGAAACAGTCAGAAGCAGAATTCAACTACACCAAAGTGCATGAAGTCCAAGTTCAGTTGAATATGAACTACATACAATGTATTCGGGAATTACACCTCATTTAAGGGAAGTGAAGATATTAGATACTATATGTAGTACAAACACCCTATGCAAAATTATTACAAAAACTATTAGGTTGGGAAAGTATACCAAGTTGTGAACACTGGGCTGACACAGTAGCTTCAGTGAGTAACTTCTGGGAGGGAATAAAATAATACCAAACTAAAAATCAAAATTAATTTAAATTGGTCACATACATAAAAATTAGAAAAAAAAATAAAAAGTCTATTATACCTGCCTCAAAACTTGCACAACTTGATATATCAAAGAATCACAGCAGAGTTAGGGTTTGGAATGGACCTTTAAAGGTCATCTAGTCCAACTGCCTGTAATGAGCAGGGACTTCTTCAAATAGATTGGGTTGCTCAAAGCCCTGTCTAACCTGACCTTGAATGTTTCCAGTTTCCAGGGATGGCGCATCTAAGCACCTCTCTGGGCAACCTGTTCCAGTGTTTCACCATCTTCAATGTAAAGAATTTCTTCCTATGTCTAGTCTAAATCTTCCCTCTTTTAATTTAAAGCCATTACCTCTTGCCCTTTTGCAACAGGCCCTGATAACAAGTTGTGTCCCCATCTTTCTTATAAATTCCCTTTAAGTACTGAAAGGCTACAATAAGATCTCCCCAAAGTTTTCTCTTCCCCAGGCTGAACAAACCCAAGTCTCTCAGCCTGTCCTCACAGGAGTGGTGTTCCAACCTTCTGATCATTTTCGTGGCCCTCTGGACCCACTCCAACAAGTTCATGTCTTTCCTGTCCTGAGGGCTCCACAGCTGGATGCAGTACTCCACGTAAGGTCTCACCAGAGGGGAGTAGAGGGGCAGAATCACCTCCCCTGACCTGCTGGTCATGCTTTTTTTTCACAGAATCACAGAATATCAAGCATTGGAAGGGACCTTGAAAGATCATTTAGTCTAATCCACCTGCCGGAGCAGGAACACCTAGATCAGGTCACACAGGAACGTGTCGGGTTTTGAATATCTCCAGAGAAGGAGACTCCACAACCTCTCTGGGCAGCCCATTCCAGTGTTCTGTCACACTCACCATGAAGAAGTTTTTCCTCATATTTAAGTGGAACCTCCTATGTTTCATCTTGTACCCATTGCCCCTTGTCCTACTATTGGCCATCACCGAGAAGAGCCTGGCTCCATCCTCCTGACACTCACCCTTTACAGATTTATAAACATTAATGAGGTCACTCCTCAGTCTCCTCTTCTCTAAGCTAAAGAGACCCAGCTCCTTCAGCCTTTCCTCATATGGGAGATGCTCCACTCCCTTAATCATCTTTGTGGCTCTGTGCTAAACTCTCCCAAGCAGTTTCCTGTCCTTCTTGAACTGAGGTGCCCAGAACTGGATACAATATTCCAGATGCGGTCTCACCAGGGCAGAGTAGGAGGGGGATGTTTTGATGCAGCCCAGGATACAGTTGGCCTTCTGGACTGGGAGCGCATATTGTCAGCTCACGTCCAGCTTTTCATCCACTACTACCCTCAATTCTTTCTTTGCAAGGCAGCTCTCAAGCACTTCATCCCTCAGCCTGTATCAATAGTGGGGATTGCCTCAACCCACATGCAGGACCCTGTACTTGGCCTTGTTGAACTTCTTGAAGCTTGCATGGGCCCACCTCTCAAGCCTGTTCAAGTCCCTCTGTATTCATCCTGTCCCTCAGGCATATTGACCACATCACTGCAAATTTGCTGAGGGTGCACTCAAACCCACTGTCTAGGTAATTGATGGAGATATTAAACAACACTGGTGAATGGGAAATGAACCGAGATGGGAAAAGAACCCAGACACCAACAATCCAACTCTCTTTCCACATCAGCACTGATGAAGTATGTTATTTTCTTTGCCTTACATAAGCATTCATATAGTCTTTTGTTCCTCTGGTCTAAGAAGGGTAAGGTTATGTCATTACTTTGGTTAGCTTTTGTCACCATTTTCTACTGAGCAATCAGGGCATTCTTCCTTGAGCACAATGAGAGGCACCAGAGTGTTATCTGACTCATACTGCCACTAATAAAGTCCAATATTATAATATACCTACTACTGGATACAGCATATAGCTAATGGCTGCTTTATCTATCATTATACAGAGACTAACAAATCTTTCTGTAGATTAACTTGTCACTGTATTTGTTCCATGACTAATGTAATTACTTGATATTCAGAACTGTCATATTTTACCTTTGACAGAACAGAGTAGATATCATTAGGAAGGTGTCTAAGGGGTTAATCACTACATTCAGTTACAAAGTCTATTACGAGCAAGAGTCTCCAAAATGCTCACAGTAATAATAGTAGTTAACAAAATTGCCATGAATGATTGCAGCTAAGTCATCCAATTTACAAATCCCCAGGTTTGAATCTTCCAGTCATGGGGGTATAAAATTCAGGGCGATACCTCATTTTTGCTCCATAACATCTGTGACAAGATGTAATGCATCAATGACAATCTAGTGATTCATGAAATGAAAACTCCTTCCTGTTTATATCAATGCAGACATTCCCCAGGGGTTCTTCACAAAACACCTGCCCAGTTGTACAGCATGTAAAGCATGAGACATTAGCTATCTTATAAAATTATAAAATTCTCTTATTTCTCTCTTTTTTTTTTTCTCTCAGAAGTGCTAGCCTTAGAGAAATTGCAGTATATATTTCACTTTCTGTCACTAGAATTTAAAGACACTCTCTGTGGGTGCAAGCAGCAGACTGATAACCTCAGCACTGGTGTTCTCTACACGTCTTTGAAAGACATGTGCAGCAGCACACATAATTCAAACAATTGCTTTGCATTTATTTTCCCGATCTCTTCAGACTCTCTCTTAAAAAAATAAAATAAAAAAAAAAAAAGAAAGAAACACTTTTACTTTAGGCAAAGCTATACTTCTGAAGCATTTCTCACAGCTATGAAACCAAGAGCACACTAGCTGCTCCTAACTCAGAGAATGCAAAGACCCACTTGGCTTCCTATAGACAGCATGGAAAGAAATTAGGCACCTGCTGAGGATAATGCTAATGCTCCAGCTGTGAGGGGAAAGCAGTCTGGAGCTAGTCTATAGAGAATTACAAACCTGTGCACATTATCTACCTTCCTATCCTGCCTTAAAGTGTGGTGCCTCTGCCCGCTTTGAATCCAGCCTCATGCCTATTCTTTAGAGCAATGGTTTGCAAGCACTGTTTTCTTCACTTTTTCCAAAAAAGAGTAATAACTTTACTGCTCCATGTTGCGTGGTTGCTGAATTTCTTCTGACTAAGGAGTCCTCTGGTACCATGCAGTCCTTCTAGTCACACCAGGTAGGTGGGACTGTACAGGCAGCACTGCATCAGTCACAGATTGTGTGGCTGTTTCTGGTGCATCCCTTGTGCTGAGAGAACACCTATTAGATAGGGTTTCTCAAGTGACTGTAGTCCTTCTCCAGCCAGTTTGGGGATTACTGACATGCCTTATTTCTCAGAGCAGAGTGGTTCTGGGCATGCATATAGGGCAAAGAGAGCCTTTTGCAAATTTTATGTCAGAAAGGCTGATATCTCACAAATAACAGAATTAGTGAGTCATTTTAATTTTAGGAGGTTAGTATCTGCATAAACCCCTTTAGACACTTTGCCAGATGCTGTGCTGCCTCGAAGGGATGAAGAACTTTGCTCTAACTCCTCCTTTCTCATCATTCTCATGATGGCACAACTGTTAATATCTTTCCAAAGCCTCTCTGCCCCACAAACCAGCCAAAAATAATGACATCAAGTCTTGCCTAATCAATGTTGCTATGATGAAGCAATGTTGGTCACGCATAACATTTTAGGCCACAAAACATCAGCACTTTAGTAAATATTTGTATTCAGAAGTTGCCTTTGGTATTTAGATGCTGTTTTCACCTTAACCATAATCCAATATTCACCTCGTTACCTGTAAGTTTTTATGCTTATATTCCAATTGTACCTCTCAAAAGAAAATACAAAGCCATAGTCCTTCTAAGAGCAACCATGGAGGTAAGATGGCTGTGGAACCATCACATCTCTTATTGCTTGCTGTTACTGGTACAGTGGAACAATTCAGTGTTATACACACTGTAAAAATTTTGCTTTACATATGCTGTATAGCTGACTGACTTGCATAGCACATAAAACAAAAGAAATGACTACTTTTCACTTCTAATGAGTGTTCACTCAACAATTCTTAAATAACAGACTGAAATTGAGAACACAGTTTTGGTTCTAAAACCTGAGTTATGGAATGATTGCTCAGCCTTGGATGAGCAAATACATTTTTTAAAAGCAAGGTGTCTCCTTTTAGGGAGGGAACTAGGATCCAGTATCCACTGAAGCAGGTATACGTTGAAAACATTGAAAAAACTGAAGGTAAATACACTAATATCAATATGAGCAATAAGGTAGAAAAATAAATTTCTGCTACAATGTATAGCACATGTTAAAGTTAACAGGGCATATTTTGAAACAGCTTAAAGTCCAAGCATGCCCACTGTTATAGTTACAAAGGGTTGTAGCTTTGATCAGTTGTAACTTGGTGAGATTTCAGGTGCTTAGGAATTTACTTTAAGACAAATTACTTTCTCTACCATCATTTGTAATAACACACAGTATGGAAGATGACCAATAATGTACCATGAATTGCACTCTTTAGCCCCCACACAGAGATATGTTTGAACACTTCCCTTTATGTTTTTCATTCCTCAAAGTGCAAAAACACTCTGCTCCCAAGATATCATCTGTACATCAGCTTCATGGTGCGAAGTACCTCTTAAATTTAGTATAACATTAAAACCAAAGCTGTAAGTGGGGTTAGGATTTGGGTCAGTAATTATGTCTAGGTTCAAAATTATGGGACAATTTTTACACTCTAAGAGAAGCAAGCTAATTTTCATTTTCAACTCCTTTCATAGTCTCATAGAAAAGATTTTACAAGGAACTGCATTGAAGTCTTTTGTCATAACTGAAAACTTGTTTTTGCAAAGACCTTAAGAACAAGTAAACTGCTGATAGGACTGAGAAGAATAACACTTAAAACAGATCCTACAGTTTTCATGGTTTAAAACTTAATTTCCCGATTCATTAAATAATTTTCAATTACATCAAATCTATTGAAATTTAGTGTAGTATACTTAGCCACAAATTAATCTGAACTTTTTTTGAAAAAAAAAATAATGTAGTAATTAACATATTTTTCAGAATTCTGTACAGAGGAATCTGCTAGGTCTGGTCTGTGAGCTTGTCATGATTCTAAGTATGCCAGCCATGTTGTAACTGGGAAAGGATAAATTGTTTCATGTTAGTTTTAGTGAGAAAGGTGCTATTCAGTTTTCTCTTTCTTGTGATTTTGGGAAACTCTAATAAAATACATTGATTCAATCTACAGATAGTGGCTATCAGAGTAAGATTATTTTTCACCTGAATTCTTTTATATGTTACACAAATCTTCACTTGTAACTTTATCTTAGAGATAATATATGCTAAAAAAGAATCAGCAAGCATGAGATTATGCTAAAAAGAGCTCTGATGGAGGGCTGTCATTAAGAGCGGATGTAAGAAGATTCCATGACACGTGCAATGCAATGTTTCTAAATCTTGTGGTGCTTTTTTGATAATGCTGTTTCTGTAGCTCTCTCAAAACAAGTCACTTTATAGAAACTAATTTGTTCCTCTTGGTCACAGCAGTACTTCTTTGCCACCTTGAATAAGTGTTTTTCTGATCCTGTTCCACAAATAACAGTGTTCCCATGAGCTTTTCAAAGGATTCCTTGCTGTTATGGTGTAAGTTATTTTTCTAAACAGAAATTGAGATACATTATTTATTTTAAAGTTGCCCTCTAACAAAACCATGTCTTAACTCTTCAGAGAGGCTACCAAAATCAATGGTCGAGAAAAATTTCTAAATGAGTACAATTACACTGAAAGTTTATAAAGTGCTGTATTTGAAATTATATTTCAATATAAAGGATTCCAAATCCTACACTAAGCTTTTTTTTTTTTTTTCCTTAGGTTTGGATTATATAAGATCAAACTCAGCTAGTATATAAACATGTAGAACACAACAATATTTTCAATGAGAATTTCACTTCCATCCTGGCTAGATGTGGCTTATTATCTTTATTAGCAGATATCTACTACATCTGTAAGCAGCCAGGTCAGATAGTTTTCAATTTTGTTTTTCATTTAAACTATCCAGCTTCTGAAGACAAAACTATCTCAATACCCCTAGATGTACAAATTCAAATTATTTGATTCATATTCATATGATTATTTTATATATCTCACCACCTGATGTATTTCTGTATCCTTGTTCCCTGTTTTAAGAGTTATGATTACACATCCATACAGATGTGTTTAAAATCAAAAGATTACTATTTAGAATAGACAAAGGTGTTGAGCTCAGTATAAATCAATCCTATGTCTGTGAATGTTGTATCACTACAGTATGTGCAATGATCCCATTAATTATTGTTTCAGAAACCTTAACAGCATAATTATTCTCATATTCAAAAGATATTTGCCAAACATTATTTTCTAATAAAAATATTATTGGAGTACTCAAAACAGCAGCACCTAGAAAAGGTGATGACTCCTTAGGGACCTCACCTTGGACATTCTGTCTTTTCCAAAATGTAGTTTCTCATGCTTACTGCACACTCAAGAAAAACGCACACACAGGCACACATGCAACCAACGAAAAATCATGAACCATGGCACACCACTTGTGCCAACATTTAGGGCTAACATATAGAGCCAACACTTAGATTATTTTTTTTTTTTTTGAAGTTAGCATCAAGACTAGCTAAGACCAATATCCTAAAATATCTATGAATTTCAGTTTTAGATAAGACAAATCTTACTGCTGTGGACTAACAAATTGTTCCATCAAATTCAGAAATGTTCATCACCTTATACAGTAAAGGATGACTGGTTTTCATACATAACATACATACATTTCAGCATACAGAGGACCAAGTGTATCCTCAGCTAGTTTGCTGATGATATCAAACTAAGAGGGCTGGCTGACACTCCAGAGGGTGTGCCACCATCCAGTGTGACCTGGACAAGTTGGAGAGCTGGGCTGAGAAGAACCTACTGAAGTTCAACAAGGGCATGTGTAGGGTCCTGCACCCGGGGAGGAAGAATTCCGGGCACTGATATAGGTTAGGGGCAGACCTGCTGGAAAGCACTTCTGAGGAGAAGGGTCTGGGGCTCCTGGTAGATAGTAAACTATCCAGGAGCTATCAATGTGTCCTTGTGGCCAAGAGGGCCAATGGAATCCTGGGCTGCATAGGGAAGCGTGTGGCCAGTAGGTTGAGCTGCACTGGTGAGGCCACAACTGGAATACAGTTCTGGGCTCCCCAGTTCAAGAGAGACAGGGAACTACTGGAGAGGGTCCAGCGTACAACAACAAATATGATTAAGGGATTAGAGCACCTCCCTTATGAGGAAAGGCTGAGAGAGTTGGGACTCTTTAGCCGGGAGAAGATTGACAGGAGACCTTATTAATGCTTATAAGTACCCGAAGGGTGGGTTGAATGAGGATGGAGACAGACTCTTTTCAGTGGTTCCCAGTGACAGTATGAGGGGCAGTGGGCACAAGCTGGAACATAGGAAGTTCCATTCAAATATGAGAAAAAAACTTCTTTACAGTGAGGGTGCCAGAGCACTGGAACAGGCTGCCCATGGAGGTTGTGGAGTCCCCTTCTCTGGAGACCTTCAAGATCCACCTGGATACAGTCCTGAGTGATGTGCTCTAGGCAATCTTGCTTAGTAGGGGAGTTGGACTAGATGGACTCTGACAATTCAGTGATTCCATGATACTATACATTTGTCTACTGAGCAGAAGTTTGCTATTTATAAACCATCATAAGGAAATTCTTTTTCTCTAAACAGCACTTTTTATAAACACCAAGTAGAGCCATTTGCAATGTTAAGACCTATGAACTACTAAGTGAACTATTGATAGGGTGGGTACTCATTCCTGCAGCTCTTCTTCCAGAAGAAAATAAAACGAAGCAAAACAAAAATCACAAAAGCTAATAGAAAATATTTGTGATAAAAATCATCTGTACACATTATCATTCCCTAAAGAGCATTCCACCAACTAGACACTTCTCTGCACTTATAACAACCCCTTTCTAGACTAACACCTTCTGCAATTTCAATCATATATTACATCAGACATAGGTGGCTGTTTTCTTCTCACGAAAGTAAGATTCAGATGAAATCATGCTGCAGTTTCTTTACTAACTCCACCTTTTTTTTTTTTTATCATTTTATGAATACAATTGTGGCAACATACATAGCAAGAAAAACAATTTTTGTATTACACTCGCATAACAGGACTACCATACTGGCTACAAAAACATACTTTATACAGACATCAATAAATGTGCTTCTGTGAGTACGTGCATAAGACAAAGAATATTACTTTATTTGAGGGATTTCATAAAGACTTGCCCTTGAATGATCTTATAAATCTAGCTCAAGGAATTTTCAAAGTTTATCCTCCTCTTGCTTCCACCTCCCATTTCAGAATAACCCACAGTCGTGACTTTAAAGCTTCTACCTATTCAGCTTTGACACAGCTTTGCACTCTTTTCCAGAACCACAATGTGCTACATCTCAAATGCAGTTATTTGGTTTTCTACAACTGATGAGAGCATTGTAGAGAGCTCGGACATAGTGCAACATGAAATGAGTGAAATACTGACAGTGGTTTTTTTGCAGTTTTTTGTAAAGCAATTGAGAAAGAATTCAGCACCTTGGCACCCGAAGCAAGCAGCTACAAGTATCTGCCTCATACCCTGCTCCTGCTTGACTGAAAGTGCTCTACAAGTGCTCTGTAGAATATGGTACAACACGTTTATAAATATAACCAGGAAAGCACAGTAACAGGAGGCTTGACTCAAAACACTTGGAGTCAATGAAAAGACCCCCAGCAACTACAACAGGTTTTGTTTCATGCCACCAAAGAGCTGTCTGTACCAAGCAATGTGTTTATCTAGCATCTGGCACAATCCCATTTGTAGCAATTAGAGCTCAAATAATTACTTAAATATTTAAACGGAAATTCATGTTTCAAAATTTTTAATTTTAATTAATTAAAATTAAAATTATGACTTTTGCTACAGTATATTTAATAAGTGCTAATATGTATTTCTCTCACTGTAAAAGCCTCAGGTCAAATACTGCTTTTGAATGGACAATATCCAATACAAAATGGCAGATAATAATTTCTGTGTCTCTTCCCATTCATTTGGTATCAATAACTGTACAGCAAGAGGCAGAGATGAGTGTAAACTCTACCATGCAGTAGGGAAGATAGAATCATAGTGCTTGGCATCTATATGTTTGATTTTAAGTTCTTTTGTTACTGATTTCCTCTTATTGTTGGATTAAATACTCAAGGAACTGTGGTGATGAGCAGTGCAATACAAAACCACCACCTTCCTTATTACTAAAGGGGGCACAGGGGGCACAGGAGGTATAAATGACGTCTTGTCACTCTTGGGCTCTGCTCTTTATTTTCTAGCACTAGCAATTTTTGTTTAGTTTTAGCTCTATGTAGCTAGTGCAGTAAAATACAAATTGTAAAATCACATTTTGCTGGATGCTTTTATTTCTGTTCTTTTTTCCCTGCACATATCTGTGTGCCAGGAAAGGTGCCTGCAAATGAGAGCACAAACAAAACAGACCACTTTCATGCTTTTTCTTTTTTTTTTTTTTCAGTTGAAACCATGTTCCTGTTTTCTGCTTTCTATATCCATAATCCATTTGTTTAAGAAGCAATTATTATCCCTTTTGAAATTGTAAAATGTCAACATTTCTAACTTCATTGGATTTTGAAGTGCACTCTACTTGTTTAGTAGAAAAGCGTGTTTCTAAAATATCTATATCTCTATCTATTTTATTTAGTTGTGTAGCCAGGTGACTAGTGCCTCTGCAGAAAGTCCATGTGTTTTCTGATGCACAATGTGAGACTTACGGTTCTGGAAAAGTCAAATAGTATTTGAAGGTGGTGATTTTAATCTATTGCATATATATAAATAAGTATAAAGTAAAATTATTTCCCAAAATATTGTAAGTCAGGAATTTTAAAATACTAAAAAATAAAAATATAAAATGGAGTGAACTTTTAAATCTTTAAAATATAATACAACCTGTACAAACCACATAGGGGCATAATTTTCTAAACGGCTCTCTTAGGTATGCAGCATCAGTACCAGACATTTAGGCTGGGACATTCAGAGAAAAAAAGATAACTTTCAAAAGGCAATTGAGCACTTGGGCATCATTCTGCTCTTGAAATATGCTGTCAGTCCTCAATATGCTAAGGTGGAAAAACCAATGACCTTTTCAAAATCTCCACCTGCAGCGTGTGCTGTTTTCACTGTCCTGCTCACAATATCAGGTGGAACATCTTCTGACAGAACAGTTTTCCTCTGGAGATACCGATTCAAGAAAGTTGGAACCAACTGATTTCCAATTTTTGAGGCAACTCTAGCTGACTTCTTGCCAGCTGCCAACTTACTAGTGTTAAAAGAATACACTCCCCAAAAAGGAGAGCCCCTTGATTCCCCAGGTTCCCAACAACTTGCTTTGTCATCTGTTCTCAGAGGTCCCAGTGTTTCCTACCCCCTCCAAACAGCAGAGGCACAAGGATGCTGCAGAACTGGCTTGCACAGTCTCAGAGCTCCCAGGTGTACCATTTAATTTGTTAACCCCCTTCAAAATGGACCCTGGCCTCCAGCAATAGTCAAGTGAGCCTGGTAGCTAATAGCAACCTGCACAGAGGCAGCCTTGTAGTTGCAGCTATTGAAAGCTTGGTAACCTTGGTGGCACCAGCTTTGGGGCAGATTTTTCATGCATGAGCTGCTGAGGGACCTGGCTTGCTGCTGCTCCTCTGATTACCCACTACCTGGCTATGCAATGTGAAGACAGCATCTGACAAAGGTAGAGAGGAAATGTTTGGACAATTAGCCCTGAAAAACAAACCTCATGTCTATATCTTATGAATGGTCTGTACTAAAACCAACCCAGAAATTGCAAAACTGGTTATATATAATCTTAGTGAATCAGTTTTATGTGATTAGAGCTATAAGGTGTTATAACAGGTAAAAATGTTGCAGCCAGCAAGCAATTCACTTCAGCCAGAAAAAACTTGTTAAGGAAGACAAGGAAATTTTAAGCACAGGGAAGTCTTTGGAGAAGGTATTGACTACGTCTGCAAGAAGACATAGGCAACATGAAAAGCCTAAGCGATCTGAGGCGCAGCTGTGTCTGCACTATGACTAGATGAAAAGTTTTAAATAAAAGTAGAACAGGAAGTATGAGTGCCTTGGACAAAAGAAAAAGTCTATCAGAAGCCTGCTGTGCCTATTTCTGAAAGCCAGCATTCAGGAGACAGGATGCTATTAGGTAGTTATATCAGCTGCAAGTGTTATTTTAAAGGTCAGTATAACCAGACATTAGGCATCCAGGGTAAAGTTCTTCTGACAAGTATTAATTAACTGGACTTTGGAGCTAGTGGCTGAGTGCCCTTTAGCTGTTATTTCCAAACAAATCAACTTGTTAGTGTCTTAGCAAGAAATATTCAAAGCAAGCCCTAGGTACCAGATTGTTTTAGATACCCAGCTCCTGGGCTAATTGGTTCTTGGTGTTCTGAGGCAGCCTAGTAGCCCTGCAGTTTAGGGCACAAGCCATTGTCATTCACTGGAGGTATTTCTAGGAAGCTGAAAAATTCCACATCGGTTCTTAAACTACAAGGAAACCCCATGGAAGATACTGTGTGAGCTCATCTTTTGTTCAGATTTGTCATTTTAAAAACCAAAACTAACAAAAAACCCCAAACTAAACCACAGGCTTCTTAATAATAAAGATTTGTATTTTCCAGTTAGCTGTATTGTCCCTCACTTCAGAAACTTACACTAAAACTCAAAGCTATATTTAGTTCACTCCACAAGTCCTTTAAATATGAAGGTTATATGGAAATCCAGAGCATATAAATTCACAGAACACATTTCACAATTTTATCGTGTTTCAGTGCTCACTTGTTGCAAAACAAGACCATGATTAGATAAGGGACATCATCTACAGTTTCTGACCCCAAATGGATACATCTTGAATAAAAATCTTATCGCCATTCATTATTTGTCAATGTATCCCAAGACCCCATGGCCAATTACTCCTGAGGAGGCTAATCCAAAGCCACAGAAGGAACATATAATATCAATTTCTGCTTGATTTTTCACAAAGCTTTTCATTGTGTATAGTGAGCAGAAACCCAAAGTGCTTTCAGACTCAGGAAACAGAGACAGAGTGGGACATAATCAGACCTGAGCTGGGGAGCCATTCCACAGTCTGCAGAAGCGTAACAGTCTAGCAAACATGATAAATTACTTGCCAAGGTTGTGTTCAACAATTCTTATAAGAACAATTCCTGGTGACAAGCATGTGCTCTTCCTCTCTCTCTCTCCATATATACATATATGTAAATAACATCCTGGCAATCACCGGTAAAAGGTGGGATCAGAGAAATGATATTACTTTTATACTGGAGGTACACAGGTAGCTAATGTATAATTTGTTTACATTTCATCACAGATGCCAGAGACTTATATAGCCTGTAATAACAAAATAATACAAAGCTTAAGTACATTAGTTGCAGATTTCCTACAGTTCCGATAATAAAAAATATATTAATATCTAGATGACTTTAAGCAAGGTAAATGTTGTTGAACATGTGTATTTTATCTCTTTGCACTGTTTCTGACCTGTAGCTCACAAGCAAACTTGGGAGCAAACAACCTCATCTGCATTCCATGCTTGCTTCCTCTCCTGCCTCCTGGGTGACAGCATTAATATAGAAAATATAACTTGGTCACCTCTTCTGACGATTGCCAGTACTTACATCTGTTTTACTCCATGTTTCTAGTACAGTAGTTGATGACTTTGTAGCCACAACTCTGGATCACTTTACACTGCTTTTATATTTAGTAACTTGGCATGTATGCCACTTCCAGTGTATTTTCAAAGGTGTTTGGAAGCCCTTCAAGCCTCTTGACTTTAAATTAGAATTAAGAATGAAAAATTTTCTGTTCCAGGAAACTTTTCTGAAAGTTCCAATGTTATTTTGCCTTCTCATGGACAAAGTTTATCACTGGGGAAGAACACAAAAAAAGGCAGTTACACTTTAAGGCTGTTTACATCTCATAGATAAATTATTAAGCCACATTTTCAGTGGACTAAGGAGGCTTAAGTATGGTCAATTGGGCAACTACCTTTTCCAGAAGTTCAATGCTCTCCTCAGGCAGACACCTTAATTCTGTACCTTCTATGAGCCCAATAAAGTGGCATGGTGTTATATACATAATTACTTCATATATAAAATATTTTTAAAAAAATAAAATTCCTCAGAATATTGTAAATTCATGGACAACATTTTAAGAAATAGAAAATAACCCTTGTACTGGCCCTAAATTTGGAAGTGGTTCCTGTATTCAGCTAATAACTGAATTTGGCTTACAGATTTAATTACTGCTTTAGAAATTGCTATTGAAAATTACTAGATAAAACAAGCCATTAGCAATTTAAAAGCTCCAGGTTCATATGCTTTATGTGTGAAGATTTTAAACTATTTCAAGGCTTCCTTGCTTAAAAGTTTGAAACCTAGATTTAAAGACTTTGAATCTAAAAAAACCTCAGGTATTACAGCAATAATTATTAATCAATCCTCAGCCCTATCAAGACGTATTTCTTTCTTCCAGTTAATTTTCCTCTGCCACCCAGGTCTTGTTCAAAGACATTACCAAGCTACTGTAGGAAATTGTTCACTCCATCATACAAGTGTTGCTCACACATGAGAGCCGGGATTAGGATTTGGTTCAAAGCTTTTAAGACTGAAGGAGAAAAGTCTCTTCCTATCTTTTCTGCATTTTCTTTATTAAATATAAATTTCAACTGGGTACTACATAATGCCTGGTGTTAAGCATTATTGTGCATCAAACACCACAAGGAGTAACATGGTTAAGGGAAACAATCAAGATGGGTGCAAGAAACAAAGGAAGTGTCCTCATTTTTATTTGTTTAAGTTTTGCTCACAGGACAAATCCAGGTTAATGTTCATGACTGAACTGCATAAATGATTTTGCTTTGCTTAGTCAGATACCATAACAATTCTGAGCTTCTTCTTGGTGGAGCAAGGGATTAATTTATCCATCTTTTTTTTATTATTATTTTTACATGTAATCATGCAGCTAGAAGCTATTTTTGTACAAACACAAGCTACAAATAGGTTTTTAAAATCTTTAGGTTAGGAGGGGAAGAAACTGTTAATCTGAATCAAATTGTATTTATTACTTCATTATACCACTAAATGGAAATCAGACCTTTACATGAGCTAATTTCCAACACTTTAAAGTCTATCAATACAATACAAAAGGATAAACAATAAAGAAGCAAGGAGCCTCTGTTAATTTGACAGCTTGTCTAACATTGGCAGCACGGTTTCACTGTGATGACTGTGATATTACAAAACAGTAGGTCTGCTAGTTTTCAGTATCTAGGTAAAAGAAGTGTCTTCATCTTTCTAAAACCTGCCGAAACCATGTAATCATAAGCTAAACGCAGTATTTTTTTTTCTTTGGTTGTTTTTTTTTTCCCCTGTATAACAATCCTGAAAGCAAATTCTCCTTGGCTTGCTAAAAGTGGTATAAATTTCCCAGTTTGTTACATTTTTAATTACCCAACCTGAACCACTTCTTTATTCTTGGCTTCTAACACCCATAGTTTACAGAATATCATTGCTTGAATTACACCAAACTGTAAAACAGCCACTAACTCTATTTATTGTGAGAGAACAGTAAAGCATTAATGTGATCAAATTAAAGCTTCCTTGTAGAGGGAAAACATTTGTACAAAAGAACAAAAAGATAATTAATACTAACCAGAAGGTCTGTTTCTAAGAACATTGTAGGTCTTATCCTCATAAAAATCCCAAAGAAAGACAGTCCTCAAATCCTGTACTTTGTCAAAACCAGACTTCAGCATTGCACTTACAACACCTCACAAGAGTATAACTTGAAAAGATCCTTTGATATGGCTAGCTACTGTTCTAAAACAAATGATATGTACATTTTGCATAACAAATGTGACACTATTGAATTTTTAAAATATGTGATTTTAATCTCTCTTGTATCTGCATCCAACTCTTAATCTAGTTTCTCATTTTGACATCCTACAGATTTAAGCTTCAACTGGCTTTCACTTGGCTTCTGCTTCCTTAATACCAGCAGAAATAAAGTACTTATGGGAGACTTCTGCCTTAAGAAAGAGCTCAGTGGTGACACAAAATTATCTTCAGAGTTGCAAGAATGAAGTACATTACAGTTTTATAGAAAGAGGAAAATAAAGCCCTCACATCCTTCATCACCTTGATACCTTAAAAAAGACATCAGACATTATAAGGAACTAAATTGTCCTAAATGGTGAATTATATTTTGGTACTTATTAGAACTATAACACCAAGTGTGGCCTGCTTCTCAATATAACCTAGTTTGCTTCTTAGCAGAGCTAAGACTGTGTGCAGACAGATTGGCCAGCCTGATGCGACTTGCCTTTGAAAAGTCCTTTCAATAGGATACAATTTTGACAGGCACCTTTGTCCTCTACATTAATCTTCTCTACACAGTATTATGAAACAATGGACTAGTCTTCTTTTACAAGGATATAAAAATAGTATAACGATAACAATGGCCAACTGTGTTGTGACTGATACATTAAAGAATCCATTTTGAACTGTATTGTTTTTGTTACAAGCCACTTGGATATGTTTTCACCTTCAATTTATGGCTGTTTTTTTTAGAGAGTATTACTTGTCTTGGATGAGTCCTTAAAAGCAACAGAAGATTTTGGGGTTTCTTATTTCTCTTTCTGGACAATTTTCTATACCTGTGGAAACCCTTAATAAATCCTACAGCTGGCATTCCAAAAGCTAAAACCAAAATTACTTATGTCTGCCATTACCTAATTAATCATCAACCTCTTCATTTTCTCTCAGGTAATCATATCAGTCCAAAACACCATCTAGATTAAACAAGACCAGCATGTTGCAATAACATTTCTATTTGAAATTCATGCCTACATATCTGATTTGTAAACAGAAATGTGAATCTAGACTGGATGTTTGATATCAAGACCTTTTTTTTTTTTTTTTTTTTTTTTTTTTTTTTTTTAACTTTAGAGCCAGACAAAGACTGAAAAAATGAAAGCAAATAGGTTTTGGTGGAAACAAACTCAGAAAAAAAAAAGGCCACCCTGGGGATCTTGCAACCATGCTCGATGTCTTTTCATAAGATTTGTAGAAGCAGGAGTTAAAAAAAAAAATCAAGAGAAGAAAATAAAGTACATTTTTTCATGTATGTGGAAATTTTAATGAGAATAAAGAGTCACAGCTGGTTCACAGACAGAGTGGGAAAGCACATGTCTATACAGAAATAGACAAATATCTCTTCGTATTCAACCAGACATTTAAAGACCATAAACATATTTTTTTCAAACTGTGACACTACATTAAGGCATTAACTTATTCTCCCTTACTTTTTCTGTAACTCTGAAGAAGGCAGTTCCAAAGAGATGGGTGGTCCAAACATAGCAAGAATTGTTAAAATATGCATTCTCTTGGCAAACCTTATTTTCTACTGCTCTAAACCTCTTCCCATATTTTTGACCAACACTATTTAATCCAGTAATGCTTACTCGCAATAAAATTTATCCCTTAATATTTATTAAGCATTCTTTTTCCATCTTCTAGATGCTGTACTACATGAACATATGGCTCAAATAATTTTCATCACTTGTATTCAGCATAAAAAGGCTTACGCTTCTTCAACAATTTCTTATGCTGTTTAGCACACACATGCCCTAGAAGTCATAGGACATCAGACTTTTAACAGCCTTGTCTGTGAAGACTGACAGTACTTACAGAGTATCATTGATGTTACCAGGTTCTTGAAATAACACAGCCTCCAATAATTGGAGAAGTTCCAGCCTCCTGCAAGTCAGATAATCATCACACCAGTCAATCAGCCACAGGCAAGTAGGCTAAAATATGCTTTTCCACCCCCATCTTATGACATCAAGTTTTGGAGAACAGGTCATTTTGAAGACTGTACAGTGTATTTACCTTCAGTTTTTTCAATGTTTTCAACGTATACCTGCTTCAGTGGATACTGGATCCTAGTTCCCTCCCTAAAAGGAGACACCTTGCTTTTAAAAAAGGTATTTGCTCATTCAAGGCTGGATATAAAAAAGTCATTACTGTGGAAGGATGGGAAGGGCTAATGATAATGATTCATTTCTACACAGCTTCCTACCTTACTTGTAGAAAGGCTTAAAGGCTGTGGTGAATCAGAAGTTACTCATCTGATTGGAGCTCCTGCAACAGTTCCCAGTTACAATCTTAAGAAAGAGTCAACTTTGCAGATGAAGACATGTTGAAACTTGACAAATACTGTGTTATCCATAATACACCATGAGGTTTCTAGAGTGATAACTTACCAATATTAGAATGGCAGTAGATAAAAACGTGCATCATTGAGAATAAAAAAAACCCACCCAGCTGTTTTACGTGATCTTATATATAAAAATTCTTACCTACTAAGGAGATTTCTTTTCAAAAGAGAAAAGGTCAGGTCAGTTTCATTACAATAAATTAGAGGCTTTGTGTATGTAATATTTGACTCAAATTTATGAATTTACAACTATAAATAATATTACAAATTTGGTGCATGGATGGAATGATTATGGTTAACTACAAGTATGCAAGCTCATCTCTAAGAAACATGGCACATTTCTGAAACAAGAAGTCATTTCTTGAGAGAGAAGAATGTGAACATAATAAGAAATAATCAATAGCAGAATTATTTCAAGTAACTGAGTAAGTAGGTTTTATTTTTTTAAGAAGATATTTCTTTAAGTGTCATTCACTGTGAAGGTTTTAACTGAACTGCAAAAGGTCAATATTTTTATTATGGTTACTTACAGTATGTTGCTAGGAAGTCAATAATCTTTAGTACTGACACCAGTTGTACCAGAGCAAAAAGCTACCTTTCTTCTTCTGTAGTTCTGATTATAATCTATACTATTTCTTTTAAAAAGGTTTAATTATTAAAACCCAAACATCACACTTAAAGAAATCTCAGAAATCCGGTACCATTACAGAATATTTTACAGTGTTTAAGACATTGTCAGCACTTACACTATAAGCCCTTACTTTCAAAGGTTTATGACTGAGTCATAAAAATCAGTCCATTGTATAACTTCACTTATTAACTCTCATTTTAGGAGTCTGTTTCCCACCTAAGTTCCTTTACATTTTTACATTAGTTACAGAAATACATTTTTAGAAATACCCTTTTAAGAGTCATTTATTTTCTTTCAGTTCCATTCACAGTTACACAGCATGACATTTGCAGGTAACAAAAACCTGCAATATAAGTGTGAGCTCTCTCAGATTCCAAAGGCATATATTATTAATAACTCAATAATACTAATACATTTAATCCAGAAAACCTGAGCTTCTCTTTTAGCTCACCACATTTGTTATTGAGAAATAAGTTCTCTATCTGTTTTTTCTCTCTGCTACTGTTCCAAGCCTCAGCAGCACAAGCACCTGATTCTGTGTCAGTCTGCCAGCACATACAGAAAGCTGTGAAACAGAACCAGATTTTCATAAAATATTTGCAGAAATCCCACACCTTGGTGTCTGCTTTGCCTCTTTTTGTGACTCAGACCGTAACATTAACTTCACATATTCTTAGACTTTACTGTTGCATTAACACCAGCATGTCCAGTAAGAATGATCCTCTCTATATTGTGAATAAATGTAATTAGATCTCATATGGTATGAGAAAGTCTTAGCATTTCAACTCCTCTGTTGCAAGCCACAAGAGCAATAATCTCCCACAGAGGTTTCTGCACGTATAG
This sequence comes from Nycticryphes semicollaris, assembly GCA_013400055.1. NCBI lineage: Eukaryota > Metazoa > Chordata > Aves > Charadriiformes > Rostratulidae > Nycticryphes > Nycticryphes semicollaris. The sequence continues at coordinate 115,445 of VXBJ01000590.1, forward strand.
GGTCCAGATCCTACACTAGTACCAATAACTCAGATTCAAATTATCCAGAATTCTCCAGCCACTATCTTTGGCTGCTCTACTACAATCACCTCTGCAAGGCAGAGATCAAACTGATTGCTGCTGGCTCAGCTGGGAGCAGTCCTACAGATTACTGCTACTAAAACAACTGCATATCAGGTGCCTAGCCTACCTCATCCCACTCTTTGTGGAAGATCTGCAAAGGATTCACTTGACAGCAGCAGTCATATTCTGATGTTCTGAAATAAACAAAACAAAATGAACAGCCCTAAAATGCACAAAAAGCTGCCTGAGATGGGGCTATTGGTGGGACAGGGAAAGGGTGAGAGGAGAAAAAACATTCTCATGTAAATAGGTCTCATCAAAAATGGCTGCTCATGTGCTAAACCTTGTCCATCTTCTTTTAGGTACTGTGCAATGGCTTCAGGAGCTACAAACAGAGGAGAGGATAAACATCTACAAGGTATGAGAGCAAGTGACCCACCCTTTACTACAGAATATGATTTATTCCCCTTCCTTCTATCACACTAGGTGCTCCTCCTTGATTTATTCTAGGCTTTAAGTTCCCTGTCCGAGGATCCCTTAGACTACTCATCTCATCCTACTGCAAAGAAAGACTCCTGTCCTCCTTTGCCTTGGCACTCCAGATGGCCCTCTAGAGGAGGCACAGACTTTTAAGAGGATGTCTTGGCCTTCGTGAGAATCCATGAGATTCTTCCTCATGGTGTTAGTTTGTTCCAAACCCCTTTGGAATGGCTAAGGTAACTCTACTTTGTTCAGCACTGGCATCCAGAGTAGGCAAGTTTCCTGTTTTGTGCAAGCTATTGAATGCCTAACCTCATTTGACAGATCTGATATGTTCTTGGTCTGACTTTTAATCTGTTTTTTCTCCCCATCACTCTTTACCTGTGAGACACTGTTGAATAATAGCCAAAGACTGGTGGGACTCCTTTTGACCTGCAGCAGCAAGGGTCATCTATGAGAACTGACCAAGGGGACAACGTGCAGGCTCTTGGTGATTCAAGCTTCTTCATGCGTGCTGCTGGGTGAGAGCTGCAGAGAGACCCTGTGGGTCCGAAGAGGGACATAGCTGAGCAGTGCTACACCTTCACTCACATTGCTGCATTCCTGAGGAGCGATCTCACAGAGCACTGGTCCTTCTCAAGGAGCATGTTGATGTAGTGTAATAAAAAGGATTGTATTGATTTGGCTGTCAAACAAAGATAAACTCACTCCCATTCCCAGAAATAAGACAAAGTTCTCTCATCCCTTTCTGTCTGAAGAGAAGGAAAAACACATCACAATTCCACACAGTGAAATTTCCTGTTTTCATTCTTTCTTATTTATTTACTTACTTCATTTCTTTGTTTTTACTGTTTTCTTCATGTTACCTCAACTTTCTCTCCTGAGGCATGAGGCTTTCAGCTAGTCTGTTGAACCTAGTTCCTTTCTCAAGAAAGTGATAACTTAAAGCAAGTAAAATTACACTGTCTACTTAGTTGTTTATGATATATTGGCACTCTCCTAGATTAAGTCCTCTTAGGAAAGAGAGATTCATATGTCTATGTATGTCCCCATATTTCTAAATAACTGTCTGGGGAACTGACATAAAATCAAATAGAATGATTCCTTTACCCTCTTCCCTTAATATAATCCACTGAAGATTTTAAACTCCATCGGGAAGGGTATCAAATTTGTGTACAGTATTTTTAATAGCACACATATGGCTCAATGAAAAACAGAAATAACAAGATATGCTTATACTCTAATTGCTTTTCACTTAGTGTGATCTACAGAGGCTGCACAGCTTGGATTCTTTTTGTAAGAGTATCACTAACTTTCAAAGTAACCTTCAGTAAATCACTGCACCACATTTTTCCTTAATTATGAAATAGTGGTAGTAATATTCCGTAAACCACAAAGCACTTTAAGCCCTAAATGTGATCGTTATTATTTAATTAACTTCAAATTTTCTTTCCCTCCCAGAAATATATATACTCATACTAAAAAAAAACCCCAACAACAACAAGGAAAAAAAACCCAAGCCTTTTTCCCAGCAAGTGACACCAATCTGCTGGTCTTTTATCATGTGGAACAAGGATTCTACAGTTACAAGTCATCATCAAATACCAGGGGAGGAATCCAATGGAAGTTACTGGTTTCAGAAGTCCTTGGATGAGACCATGTATTTCTATTTAACTACCTAACAGGACACAATAGATAGTTTCTGTTAGACTATAGAGTAGGAATACCTGCTCTTCAACTGCATTTCCTATTCAGAGACATTAAAATTATTTTGCATCTATGGGAAACTTCTCAGCTATATCTGCAAGATGCACTAACTCTACAAGCACGGGGAACATGAACCTAGGCCTTTCCGTAGATGATGTGTACAGCAGATATGTCAGAACTGGGAAAAAGGAAAATCAAAATTTAAGCTGATGCTAAATTTTCAAGTTAACACACTGAACAGTAAGATTTTAGAATGAATAATTTTCTCTTAATTTTCTGAATTTCATCAAGTTTAAAGTTGAAACTACCAGCCAAAGATAGTTTCCCATATAGAAAAACTGCATCCACTCTTTAGAAATGCTAAAATTATAATTGGTATTTCTGATAATTTATTAATGGCAGTCACTTTTCTAAAAATAAAGTAATCTGGACTCTAGCAAAACAAGAACTTTTTAATAATAGACTTGAAGTATGCATCATCTGGTTGGGAAACAAGAAAGAATACAAAACAACTGTTCAATTTTTCAAACATTTTCCTAATGAAGTAGAGAAGAAGCAAAGGAATCAAGTTTTACAGCTAAAATTTTCCTGCAGTAGTATCAACAGATATTTTTCTTTTAGCAAGTCAACATCCAAAAGAAGCTGGTTCTGTTCTGAACCATCTGCTTTATTGTATTTAAAATTACATATAATTATTATATAAATTTGAATATTTAACATTTCTGGCTACTTTGAGAGAAAAATGCAATTTCATAGCCCAACTTTTCATTTATCTTTTGGCTCATACACTCACAAGAGAGAGAACAGTTGTTCTGTAGCAGTTGTTCAGGTCCCTGTTCATAAAGTTAGTTGAGATTTTGGATAATTACATAGAAGAGTTTCAGGGCTGCTTCAGTCTACACTGAATTGCCAGTAGCACCAAATGAATATATAGGTTCAAATGAGACATTTTTTCCCCTTTGTGAGGGAAATGACTCAGCACAGCATCCAATCCAATCAGATAAACTATATTTATGGTAACCATCATGAGGTACTTAATGTAGGCAAGAATTTCTACAGAGAAATCATTACTTTGAAGTCTAGCCAAATCCAAAGATATGTCTGAAAACAGGCATTATATGTGAGTCTTCCTTTTCTTCATTTTCTTGATTTCCATATTTCTTTGTTTCCTTCTCATCCTCTCTGCTCCAAATAATACCAAAAACAACAAGGGAAAATAGTTGAATAAAGGACATTGTCAAAATAAATTTATTCAAGTGCATTAGCAGGAATAATGTAACTAACCACTAGCCATTTTACTCCCATTTTTTTATTTCAGCAATCCTAGAAGTACACAAAATTAAAAAAAAAAATCTTTTTTTAATTGAAATGTCTCTGTGAACATCTTTGTTTTTAACTTTTGCTTTGAGTAATGTAGTTAAATCAATGATTGATTACATGTCCTAACATTTCTCTGGATCTGACTAAAGGTATTCTTACTTTGAATTCTATATTGAGTTTGATGAGGTGCTACTGCAGATTAATAAATTTACTGTGAAAGAAGGAAGTGCATGGATGTCTTCCCAGTCAGTAACTTATTTAATCTTTGGTTTAACAAATGTTGGTGGTGGGCTACAAGAAGGCAGAAGGTACTTTAGGCATTAATAAAAGCTTGCTAAAATGGCCCATAGATTATGTTTAGTCATTTGCTGAGACTGTGAGGAAAGTTTGGTGCAAGAGGTGACGCAATCAGGGGAGTGGTGCCTGAGAAATCTCATCAATTTAGGACAGGTACGTTCCATAAAATATTGCCAGCTTTTTGTATAAGGGGAAATTTCTATCTATGTACACATGTATCCATGTTACATATCATTCCCATATTTTTCAAATTTTTATGATTATATTTAAATTTCATGTTAAAGACTACCTTGTCTCGATATAATTTGAGTGTATTTCCAAGTGAGGAAGCTTTTCCTGCTGCAAGGACATTACAGGGTACAGTTACTTTTGCTGGGACTGTGAAGCACAAGGAAGTTTATTTATTGATTAGGAATCAGATTAAACATGTAGAACTAGGGGATTTTTTTTTTTTTTCTTTTATGTGGCAAAATAACTATGTACATTAGCTTTTCTCATAAAATATTTATTGGTAGAGTCTTGTGGATACTATATTGATTATGAAATAATATTACAATACTGTAGTGGAACTACAATGTTGTTTGAAAGAGTAGATTATGACTACAGAAAACATATTCATGCTCATTTAAAAATGCTTAAGCACTGTTTTGGAAAAAACACTATGATCTTTAACTTGAAAAACTGCATTGTATGAATGTGCAAAGGAGGTATAAACCTTCTCTGGATTAGCAGCTAAGGGAATCCCTTAATGATGGCACAGATGTTAATACAAGACCCGGTTTTGCGGCAATGAAATAGAAGTGAAGATTGCAGAAGCGTGCCAGAGTGCCACTTCACTCTAGCTGACTAGTAGACTGTGCAATGGAACTTTGGAGACACTTAGAGACTGACATAATTTATTACAATGGTGCCAAAATGAGGCTAACAGAAGGGTAGCGTGAAACCACCTTTGCCCCTGGTTGCATAAAGCCAATATATGTTCAAGCAATCTATGAATTTATTTTAAGATTTTACTAAAATAGCACTACTTAATCTTTTTGCTTCAAACACCATGTTAAAGTTTCCAGTTGCACAGAATAAAGAATTATGATAGTGATGAACACATAATCTAAGTGCAGGAACAGAGAGGAATCTAACAAACACAGATTAATCTACAGGATTAATAGGTTGCTTCATCACTATATTTTTGCAATCTGCTAATGTATCATATCTCCCAACTGTTTCAGTCAGGGAAGTTGCTATTTCCTATCTCATCTAAAAGGAGCAGAAGCAAAGAGTTACTTGAAAATGTTGCTTATAAAGCTGAATTATATTTCTCTTTCAGGGGTCTTGTCAGTGCTTTTAAATTCGTTAATCTCCTACTGCACGTTTTCATATTTGAGATACAATTATTATTTACAAGCAATGTGAAATCATTAGCTTTATGAAACTACTAGTTATTATGCATGAGTGGCTTCCTGTCCCTCAGGATTGAAATGAAAGTGAGATACAGCATCTCTAAAGGCTTCCCTAAAGGGAACATCCATAAGTAAATAGCATAACTAAACACTCATTAAATTTGCACTAAACTGAATCACTTTTTAACTAATTTGGAGAAAATTGTAGCAGAAATTTAAAGAAAGGATGTCATCTCCTCAATTTCCATTGTCAGTCTAGAAGACTTACATGTACTGATGTTTTTTCAGAATTATTATTTTTTGCCTGTGAGTATAGACCTGTTCACACCAGAGGTCCTTCCCATATCACTTTTAATTTTATTAATATATTTATTTTTATCAAAGCAATGTTTCTCTGAGTTCTATCAACTTTGAAAGCTTCTAATGAAGGTTTCTGCAGTTAGATGTTTTCTCAGGAAAGTAATAGAGATCTAAATAAGAAACCAGTTTGTTTCTACATAGAATATATATTTTGATATGAATTCTTCTTAAAAATAATTCATTATTTCTATCATTGAGCAAAAATAAACATGAGCTATCACAAAAGTTTTACAGCCACCTTTCCCAATGAATGCACTTGTGATGACTGAGCAGGTAGTTAAAAATAAAACTTCATAGAATAGTTGTCAATAAAATCACTGCTGTGCTTTTTACAGGAAGGGGAAGTAAAATTTCATGTAACGTGGCTTAGTTTATATCTTAAAAAACAACATTCTCCCATTCTAGTTGATATAAGTTGCTATAGTCTGAGGAAACATATTACTTTAATGTGTCAAGTCCGGCTTCCCACTTTCAAAGCTTCTTTTACATGTTTTCCATTTCCCTTAGCTTATGTTCAGCTATTGCAGCACAGGAATATATCTGCTGAGGTAACATGAATCTTGAAAACTCCGACTAGCACGTCCCTCAGAAGGTTTAAGAGGGAAAGCCATTTAATCACGTTTTAGAAGCTGCACAGATGAGTTAAGAAAGTAGGGGGAACAGAGTGTTTCTGACTGCTCAGTTAAATTAGCAAATTTAATTAAGCACACTAACCTGTTTCTCTTACGAAGAATGTCTTCTAGCCTCATAACTGAATAGTGTGAACAAGACAGGCAGGGATATTTGTCTAGCAGACCTTGAGATCATCTGTCAGCTCCATGTCACATTCAGGCAAGTACCAGCCATACCTCCTAGTCTATATCCTCCTACGTCAGAAAGGAAACTCAAATGCAAGGGCTTGATGAAATACAGAGCACACGCCAGTTAGGTTCTCAGTCTTGATAACCAGTGAATGTGGATCTGTAGGTCATCCACAGATGTCCTGACATCTATACATAATGCATTTTCCTACTTTCATTTTCTTTCTGATGTCTTTGCCTTAGTGTAACACTCAGCATCATAAATATTAATTACTTACCGTCACGGACACTTACTAAGTCATTAATGATCACAATACAACCACGCACAACAACTCAGTGGAAAAGAGCAAGCAAAACAAATTCAGCATACAAATAAACATGCATTAAAAAAAAATAGAACAAGACAGAAGTGAACTACATAAACATAAACACACAACCCCCCCTCCCCCTAATTTAAAAGACCAGTCCAAAAGCAAGACAGCTAGATAAACTGGGGGCTGATAAATCATTTGCACAGATTAGCAGATTAATGGGTTGACAACCGACCCTTATTATATAAAACAATGTTCTACATCTATTATTGTTAATGTTACTTCTAATGCTTCAATCATGCACAAGCAATCTTAAAACTCATGCTTACGCTGGTGACATACAATCCCACAGGCACAAGGTCATGCTAGCTGACCCATTCCTACAGCACTCATCACCTTCCTGGCTGCCAGCCTCAATGCGTAGCAACAACAGGGAAGTCATGCTCCTGCACAGTGCCAGATGGGTACCTGGGAGAGGGTACACATGCACGCAATGCTAAAGAACTATGTCTCATGCCCAGGGGACACTTATCAGTGTTGACCAGGGTCCATACACACAACTTCTCCATAGCAAGCTTTCTTCTTCTCCTATCAGATGCCCTCCAGGATCTTAAAACCACTTTTCATTAATTTTTTTGCCATGGACTGTGTTTCTGGTCCATGTATCTCATGAATCACCCAATCAAGTAATTCCTTATTCATCTCACTGTGATTTTACACCACCCCCTCAGCACCTAGCAAACCACTCTCTTACGCTCTTAGCTTCAACCAACCACCATTAAGATTAACAGTGAATTTCCCTTTTTGTTACACCAAAACCTTACAGTTCTTTTCAGTTTTATTACCATCATTTTAAAACTATGTATTACACATTTGTCTCTGGCAGACTCAGGCATCAAGGGATGGCTAAGCAGCCTCTTCCACACAAACATCTGGAGTACTGTGGGCAGTCCTACACCTCAAGAAAAATGTTATGGAGTTAGAAAGGTACAGAGAAGGAGTAATTCTCTTACCAGGATTGATAAACAAAGGCTGGGATTCTTCCGTCCAGAGAAAAGGATAAAGGGGTATGTCTGAGGGTCTGTAAAATCACAAGGAGAATGAATGCAGAACTATTTATTCAGCAAGTCCACAACAGAACCAGTCAGCACTCAATTAATCTATTAGATCAGCCAAAGACAGTTAAAAGAAACATGTTTGTACACAGCAGCAAGTGTACTTCTGAAATTTCCAGTATTGGAACGCTCTTGGAGGTGGGAGATTTAAAACAGAATTAGACATATTTAAGGACAAGTCTGTAAATAGGTACTAAGGTGAATAAGCAAAAATGTACCCTCTAATATCCTTAAATTAATAATTTTGGATTTATAATTTCTTCAATATCAATAATTTACAAATTCTTATAACTCTTATTCTGTTCTTATAAGTTTTTATAAGGCTTTCAAAACCTGGGTAAAAGCCCTGAGTCACCTGGTCTAACCTCAGAACTGTGGATGTTTTGAGCACTTGTGGCTTCACGAAGTCCCTTCCAGGCTGAAATATCGTATGAATTTATGATTGAAAGACGTTTAACAATTTAGGAGAAATAAAACTGACAGCTTTCTAGTGCCAGTAATCCCTTCATCAGAAAGGCATCATCATAGGAAAAGATAGAAAAATAAATTTCTGCTACAATGTATAGCACATGTTAAAGTTAACAGGGCATATTTTGAAACAGCTTAAAGTCCAAGCATGCCCACTGTTATAGTTACAAAGGGTTGTAGCTTTGATCAGTTGTAACTTGGTGAGATTTCAGGTGCTTACCTGGAGGGCAAATCTTATCTGACAGAACTGTTCCCTTTTTCATGTAGAAGGAAAACAGCTGAGATTGCTTGCTTAACAATAGCTTCATTAATAAAGGTTTAAAGTGAGAAACTTGCATGTGCCCTGATCCAAGGGTAATGTAAATGGAGAAACCAGGCCGTCCATGAAATAACATTTTCTTTCACATCTTGTCTAAGCAGGATTCATAAAGGACTATCACTTTTGTTATACAGAGAAGGGATAAAATAATTTTCTATCATGTCATATTTCCTTTTTTTTTTCCTCCCTGCTCATATTGATATTGAAGAGGAAAGTTAAAGCAGCATGTTGAGAATTGGTTTTTTTATTATTTTTCATTAAGATTGCCAAGAAAAACATAGAATCCCTATAAATTATTTCAACTTTGGCCTACCAGTACTTCTTATAATTATCATGGAAACTGATATGGTGATTGTTAAGTTAAAATCGCATTACCATATATCTGCAACCAATATTGCAATAACCATAATAATTAAATCCTTCCAATTCAGTTACAAACTTTAATGAAAAATCTGTGGGGAAGGTAGATGGTATACTTTTGGCACTCTTAGAATTGAAAACTACTCAAAAGAGATCATTTTCAGAAAAAATACATATCTTAAGTAGATTATTAAATTTATGTTTTAAAATGTATTGGATAACTCAGACGTAGAGCTATATTCCCATGTTCAAACATAAAAAACCCCTACATAACAGTCTAGATGTCACTGAAAGCGAACAATACTCCCATTTCTTTCCTTATTTTGACAATATTTTTTTGCTACCAGGCACTTTATATTTGAAGTATATACCTTGTGAAAATACTAAAGGAAATTCATATAAAAAAATAAAGCCAGCATGTGTCAGTAGCATGCTTATTTTTTCCAAATAACTCATGCTATTCTACATCACATATTATTCACAATAGTAATGACTACATTTACTGACATGAAAAGTACATGTACCTGCAAGGAAAGCAAAAAAAAATGGCCTCTCTCCTCTTAATTTCAGATAAATCAGTTATTTTTCTGCTTCTTAATCTAGATTTTGCTTGCCTGGAGGTTTCCTGAGCTTGTAGTAGGAATTTGTAAAACGAGAAAGAGGTTCTAGAAAATTTCAAAGCTGTTCCCCTTCTTTCCAAGCCCATTCAGATATCCTCACATGTGGATTTAACTGTTGTCAGTTCCACATTAGTTTTGGAAAATGGCATCCCGCACCTAGCTTATGGTAAAATGACAGAAAGTGACATGCATATTATCATCTTAAATGGTTTTACTGAACTTAGTAGTCAGAGCATATTACAAAGGTCATATTGCTGACAAGAACTCAGAAGTACAATTCAATGTTTCTTGTGAGGAATAAATGGGGAAAGATATGATTTTCCCCTTCTCTGCTCGAGTCTTTACGAAAAGCTAGATTTCATCCTAATACTATGTAGTAGCCCACAATTTATTTCAGTTAGAAGGAACTTGACCCTTTTCAGCTACTTTCCACTAAGCTCTACTATGAGTCGGGGTCAAAGTAATAGTGGATGACAGAGAGAAAACCTATGGATTCTCTCAAATTCAAAATACAATATCTTTAAATGTCTGAGATTCTGTACACCCGCATCTGTCTTTATGATGTCAATAGTTTAATGTAAAAGGTTCGTGACTGAAACATTCACATTAAAACTTTTATTTTCTCTGTTAGTGAGTCACAAGCTGCTGGTGAAAACTGGTGTCTTTCCATTGCTTTTAATGGATCTATGTCAGCTGGCACCACCTAAAAATTTCATGCCTTATTTCAAATTCCACACTTCAAATGATTTAATTCATAAACAAAGTGAAACCTTGTGGGAAGACCCATGCTTCTCTGCTGCACTGTCTCATTACTAACACTTACAGAAGATTAAATTTTAGAATTCATGACCTGCTTAGTATTTTAGAAAGAAATAAAGCTAAAACAGTAATGAAAAAAAAGCTGATTTAATCACGTGGCTTCCATGTGTATTGCATGTACTGACTGACTTTTCAGTCCAAAAGTGTAGAAATAAACAGATGGCAAATAAAATTCTTAAACCATCTTTGAAATACTAATGTTACATCCAAAAAAGGTATATTTCCCAAGGTCACCTATGTCATAAAAAAATAAAGAGGAGTGAAGAAATAACTTGAAAGAACCTGTAACTAAGCTCCCAAAGTACAGCAGCCCAAATTTTACATTGCATCTTTAGATAACCCGCAAATTTGCAGGATCAGTTTGAACTAACTATTTTGCTTGGACTGTAATTGCTCTGATTTTTGTTGTTTAACGAGGTAGAGAAATCTGGGATATATGTGTGTATACTTTTCATGCTCTTTTTTCTTCCAGTTATAACTATTCATAAAGAATACATTATTATGTACAGCCTTTATATTTGAGACTTATCTTAGATCTTTATCTAAGAGGGATTTAAATTCCACAGCACTGAAACATCTAATATTACGTGCTTGCTCCCCCTAATGAAATCTACACCCATCACATAGTTACCCAAATTCAATTTAAGAAATACAGGGACAAAGAATTGTTTCAAAAACACAGAAAAAAAATAATCACAGAGTACAGCTGGAAGCCAACCCTATATACCATTTATAAAGTCAGTGGGCAAGACAGTGAAGAAAATATTCAGTAGACCTGGGCATGTGCTACAGAGAGGCATAAATTTCAGGCCATATTCTGACTGCTTGAAGTAAAATCCATGCAAAGACTTTGGAATCAGCATTCTTGCCTAAGGCCACACTCTTCCACCCAGCTACATTGGGTTTGCGTGGCAAGGTTTCAGTAGCAAGCGGGCTATAAGGGTGGCTTCTGTGAGAAGCTGCTAGAAGCTTCCCCTCATGTCCAACAGAATCATAGAATCATAAAATGGTTAGAGTTGAAAGGCACCTTAAAGGTCATCAAGTTCCAACCCCCCCTACCGTTGGCAGGGACACCTCCCACTAGACCAGGTTGCTCAAAGCCCCATCCAGCCTAGCCTTAAACATTTCCAGGGATGGAACATCCACAAGATCCCTGTGCAACCTGTTCTAGTGCCTCACCACACTCACAGTAAAGAATTTCTTTCTAGTATCTAATCTAAACCTCCCCTCTTCTAATTTAAAGCCCTTGTCCTGCCACTACACTTCCTGACAAAGAGTCCCTCTCCAGCTCTCCCGTAGTCTTCCTTCAGATATTGGAAGGCTGCTATAATGTCTCCCCGGAGCCTTCTCTTCTCCAGGCTGAACAAGCCCAGATCCCTCAGCTGATCTGTAGAGGAGAGGTGCTCCAGCCCTCTGATCATCTTTGTGGCTCTCTCCTGGACCTGTTCCAACAGTTCCATGTCCTTTCTATGTGGAGGACTGCCAATCAGGTCTCTCAGGAGTCCAAAGTTCACTGTCCCGAAGTCCAGGGTAGCAAGCCTGCTGCACACCCTCCTCACTGCCCTAAGAATCCTGAATTCTACCATTTCATGATCACTGCAGCGTACGCTACCCTTGAGTTTGACGTTCCCCAGCAATCCCTCCTTCTTGGTAAGGACAAAATCCAGCACAGCTCCTTTCCTCATTGGCTCCTCAATCATTTGAAAAAAGTTATCATCAACACATCCAAGAACTTCCTGGATTTCTTGTGCCGTGCTGCATTGCCCCTCCAACAGATATCCGGGTGGTTGAAGTCACCCATGAGGACCAGGGAGTGTGGGCGCGATGCTGCTCCTATCTGTCTATAGAGGGCATACTCTACAGAGGCTATGCCAGCTGGCTCCAAGATAGACCCACCGGTGGCCAAGCCTGAGCCCATCAGTGACAGTGATAGCATCTCTGTGAAAATATATTTAAATAGGGAAAAAAAACCCCAAACCTGTGGTGGCAGCAGCTGGAGAGAGAAGTGAGTATGCGAGAGAAACAACTCTGCAGACATTAAGGTCAGTGAAGAAGGAGGAGGGGGGGAGAAGCTCCAGGCATTGGTGCAGAGATTCATTCCCCTGCAGCCTGTGGTGAAGACCATAGTGAGACAGGCTGTCCCCCTGCTGCTCATGGAGGTCCACAGAGGAACATATATCTACCTGCAACCTGTGGAGGACACCTCACCAGAGCAGGTGGATGCCCGAAGGAGGCTCTGCTGGAGCAGGCTCCTGGCAAGACCTGTGGAGGGAGAAGAGCTCATGCCAAAGTAGGTTTGCTGGCAGGAATAGGTTTGCTGCAAGGGACCCACTCTGACTCTGCTGCTCAGGGGAGGAGGTACCAAAATCAGGAATGGAGTCTGAGAAGAGAGAGGTGAGGGGAAGCTGTTTTAAGATTTTGTTTTATTTCTTATTACCCTACTCTGACTTAATTGGTAATAAATTAAATTAATTCTCCAAGTCGAGTCTGTTTTACCCATAATGGTAGTTGGTGAGTAATCTCTCTGTCCTCATCTCAACCCAGAAGCCTTTTGTTACATTTTCTCTCCCCCGTCCAGCTGAGGAGGGGAGTCACAGAGTGGCTTTGGTGAGCAGCTGGCATCCAGCCAGGCTCAACCCACCACAAAAGCAAACACCCAACCTTAAGGATGCATACTTATAGTTGCATTGCCTTCAACTCAAATCTTTCCAAATATATATCTTCTCTACAACCCTTCTGCTTCTCCTTCCATACACACTTAAGAACTCAGGCTGCAAAGCAGTGATTATTTGATGCAACTTCCAGGAAGTTAATCAGATACAGAGCTGGTACAGAGCCAGATATACAGCTGATATACAGAGAGTGCAGAATTCTCCAGCATCCAGTCCACAGTTGTAAACTACACCTCAATGTACAAAAAATGCCTCAGCATCTGACCAGATAATAGAACCTTTAATATAAAAGATCACAAGCCTTTAAAATGAAAGCATGCCAGAGGAGGAAGCCTGCAGTGGTTAAGAATACTGCCTACGTCTTCAGATTCTGCAACAGAATGGAACTTTTTGGTGAAAATAACTCAAAGGATGCCTGAATCAAGATCGTATAAAACACTGTGGCATCTGACCTTGCCAGCCCCTAGTACAGCTCCACTCTTTCGAAGGAAAGCAGTGTAAGCCCTTAGCCCAGCCACCACCCCAACACTTCTCTCCAAACCGAATCACATATCACAGGAGAGAATATTCTTTCTAGCTGGTTCAGAAACGTGTAAAGACAACGGTTATTGAATGCAACACTGATAGGGAGCAAGAAAATAAAAAAGAGTGATCATATCTCCTTTCAGTTTCTGTTTGCTACTCACATACAGGGTCTGGAGCAAATTACATTGTGCCTTCCAAAATGACTGACAATGAATAAAAAGAAAAGGAGGGAATAAAAAACATCAATTGCTCAATATGCCATTACAGTCAAAAAATGACCATATATCAATCTAAAATACCATCTCCTCCAGAATATGTGCACTGATCACTGTGTTTCAAAAAAGCGTTTTAAGAACTGGCTGAGGTTCAGAAAAGAGAGTTCAAATCTCAGAGAGGCATTCAGAGAAATTATCAAAGGGATGGGAAAATGCTCAAAAAGGTTGGAATTTTATTACTTAAAAAGGTGATAGAAAAAGGTTACTCTTTCTTATCACATATACCAATCACAACAAAAACACATGCACATCTGGAAATGGTTCGGAGAGTGTGATCTCCATTTCATGTAGTAAGTGGATGGGAAAACAATCAGTTAATGGGTGGCATATTAATCATGCATTTTCCCACATACCTGAATAGAAGTCACTGTTCCTGGAAGCTGCTGAAGCAAAAATCTCAGAGATCCAAAAAGAACATACGTACCTGTTGAATACCCTGAATTCTTACAAGTATCAATAACTTTTGTTCTGGAATACGTATAAACCTTCAGGATCAAGGGTAAAAGCTTTGCATCCAGCAGAAGTCAGTTTAAGACCTAAAGGAGCAGAAAGGGAAAAAAATAAATTGTAAATTATTCCAGATTAATCAAACCAGGAATTTTCACACTTTTTTTTTTTTTTAATGCATCTACAGATACAGTAAGCAATAACCTTCCTAAGGTCAAAATTAAAACACCCAACTAGCCAGACCTTTGGCATAGTCCAATACAGCAATTCCTAAAAAAAGAAAATAAGAGTGACAATAAATTTTTTGAAATAAATAAATCAAAAGCAACAATGGCATCTTTTAAGTAACCCTACTGTTTCCATTTACAGGTAAACTGCATGCTATCGTTTATATGACATGTAATTTTTTTATTAAGCCATGCTTTTTATGTGATTTTATTCTTATATCTTCAGGTGTGATTTTTTTTTTTTGCATTTGAGTTCAACCACACATCATGTATCTTTACTTTAGCTCTACTTTGATGCATATTTATCAAAAAAAGCAGCTTGCTGCATGATTAGGTAAAGTTATAAGTCATGGTGCATACTTTATTGCACATACTCATCTATACATCGCAAATATTAGGCATTTCATTGTTTTAATAGCAGCATAACTATTGAACAAAAAACAAAGAGATGTCTTTTAGTAGGTAAAGGAAACATTTATGGCCTCAGTTCCTAAAGTTATATCCCAATAAATATGAAGAATAGGAGAATAAAGTGTCATGAATTCCACAGTCATTTGCTCATATTACAGTATACCTGTGATAAACAAGGGTAAATAGACTGCTGAAAACACTATTTTTGTACTCTTAAAAATTTTGTGCTTTTATACACTGATTCATTTTAATTAAATGTAAATTTAAAGTCTTATTTCTCCATTTGCTAGTACATTACCAGAACATTTTTCATGTTCATTATAACCCTTTATTTCCTTTGTCATTAAAACATTCATCCTTCATCAATATATGTTTTTCCTCAACAGCTTTATTTTGCTTACATGTGTCCAAATTGGCTTGGCTATTAAAAAAAAGACATAAAATAATCCCAAATGTATCAAATTTCCCAACATTTTGCAAAACTACTTTTAATTTTCTTCTGTTGCTTCAAAACACATAAAAGTTCTAAGCCTGCCTGCAAAGAATCACATAGACAATGGACTTTGGCATGCAAAAACCTGTCAGACACTACATACAGTACAGCAGTCCCAATGTACCCCATTAGACCTTATTGTTCCTAAATTACAGTTCATTTCTTAAATGTCAGGAGAAAATATCAGTAGTTGGTGAGATGTTTATATATCCTGTAACATTTTATAAAATGCAGCCTTTGATTTCTGTTGGGTTTTTTTAAAAAAATAGCTGAAAGAACATTGTCACAAAACTTCAGTCTTTACAGATTCTATTTGAACCTAATTAAAGTAAAACATTCCTTCTGTGCAGCTGTCGGCCCACAGTTGTAGTCTTTCCTACATTAATGTTTAAGCACATACAGCATTGACTGTATACCATGTTGCATTTCTGAATGTTAGGTAAAGTGGCTTGAATGCTTTTCTTTTTTTT
>VXBJ01000590.1:131494-161856 GCA_013400055.1 Nycticryphes semicollaris
TAATGATCTCTTTTCATTTTATTTTTTAAGGAAGCAACGTCTCCCAGACTTGATATGGGGTTAGAAAAAGAGGTGTTTTCTCACTTTTTCCGTGTTAATTTAGAAATTTAAAAAAAAAAAAAAACACCCAATAACATTTACAAAATGCTACTGTATTGTTAACACATTATTAAATGTTAATTTTTACAATTAAATTTGAACTGAATTAATTTTGAAAATTTTATGCTGATCTCTGATAGTCTTTAAAAATTAAATCTGAGAAATTGTATTCAAAAATATTTCTTTACTAATATTTTTAAGAGTTTTTACATACATGCAGTAACAGTTCTGGATTATATTCACTGAATTTGTCTGGAATGCCGCTATGCATAATCTCTGCATAAGCAGGTGAGTTTCAAAATGCTCTTCAGATTTAATTTGGTCATACTTGCAGATAAGAGTTACAGCATAGTGAAAGGATAAGAGCATCTGCTGCCTTATAGTAGCTGTAAATGAGTCCAGATTGGACTACTGAAAAAATCTTGATCTCACTCTCATCAGTGGCAAAATTTTCACTTTAGAGATGAGACCACAGGGTCTTAATTGGTGTAACATACATATCACAGAGTGGTAGTTTACATAAATTGGGTTTGCTCTATGTTTTGTTCAAATTATGTTGAAAATTATTTCAAAGGTATCTTTCTGAAGATCAGTAACTCTTTTTCTTAAAGCATTTTTTTTCAGTAGCCCCTTTTTCCTGTGTGTTCTGCTTTTATTTGTGCTACAGAAGTTCTGTCTCTGACTGGCAATCTCCATTGGCAGACCTTCCTGAGACCTTATTTTTCACCCATATTAGCCCTTAAACGCACTATCCAAAGTAACGTATTAGTTTATGTTAATGAACTTAATGCTAGTTAGTTCATGTTAATGAACCTAATGAATTTAGGCAATTGATACGTAAAGGAAGAGTGCCCACCATAAAAATTAATAGCTTGGAAATTAACTACAACCACTCCTGTTCTACTTCCATTGTAAAAGATCTATTCTCCTGTAGAATATAACTCAGCAATTCAGATCCACAGGAATCAATAAGGTTCAGGATGATCCCATCAGGATTTCAAGTCAGAATACTCAGCATTATTGTTTTTTTAAGGAAAAGCCTTTACTATGCACTTGAGCCAGATTAGGATCACCCAAACTTGTCTGTCATTACATTGCAGGTAACCCAACAGAGGATGAGAATTTCTTTTCTGTTGGACTATACCGGTGTGACAGCATTGCTCAGCGCCAGAGAATCCCACACCACCTTCAAAGGGAACAAGTAGTCTCTGAGGAAGCTGGGCAAGGGTTTCTGAACATCTACGGAGAGAAGGAAGCATTTCTGCCACCTCAGAAGGCTCAAAGGGCTTTCAAATTTCACACATGCTTCTGATCACTCCTGCTACAGGTACAGAGAAGAGCTTAGATCTGACAGAGAAGTAGCTACTTTGGGTGAGATAGTACTTTTAGCCTACCAAAAGCCAAGTCCAAGGTTTGATATAACTGCTCTCTGCAGAGGCAATTGCAAGGGGCTATGTATTGAAAAGAGCAGAATGTTATTTCATATCAAGGGTAATGTGGGACAAGAACAAATGAGAATAAATTGGGCATGAAGAATTGAAATTGTTCTGGAAATTCAAAGCAAGTGCCTTGTTACTGGTCACTTCTGAAATACTGTGAAACCCAAACATCAAACTGCAATTGCTATTAATGTGAACTTGAGTAAATTGATTACTGCCATTATGTGATGCAATTACTTGTTATATTAAAAAAAAAAAAAAGAAGAGAAGGGAGAAGGAGAAGGAAAAGGAAAAGGAAAAGGAAAAGGAAAAGGAAAAGGAAAAGGAAAAGGAAAAGGAAAAGGAAAAGGAAAAGGAAAAGGGAAAGGGAAAGGGAAAGGGAAAGGGAAAGGGAAAGTGGAGAGGAGAGGAGGCAAGACAAGGCAAGGGAGCTGTGCTTATCTAAATAGGATTCAAATAGGAACATCTGATATTTCATTGTTTGCCTTACAAACCTTGATGATTAAAGTCGTCAATTCAAGCACATTTCCAGTCAAGTTGGTCATCCTACTTGCTGAAGACAACAGTGCTGCAATTCATTTGCAAGTGTTCAGATTCTGGTATGCACCATGTCCACCTTTTCAAGGAGCAAATATACAGCACACAAAGAAGGATTCACATTTCCATTCTGCTATCAGTGACTGCCAAGTAATGTAAGAAATTACCCGCACCTTACTCTATAGTTATAAAAGACTATAAAGGTGAAAAAAAATAGCACTAGATTACTCATTTTCTTAACGTATGTGGTCTTTTTTCCCTACTGGGTGTTCTTATCAGAAGGAAATACCAGATATCACTGCCTTTGATGGTAATGCAGTAAAGATTTGGAGTCTTGAGGAATTTAATGTAAAACAGCAAGACCTTTTTTACAGGAAGATTTTTTCTAAGTATATCACTCCAAGCCTTGTCTTCTAATCTTTGAAATTTCCTTTTCAACTAAATATGAGGCAACTGTATTTTGTCTTAGTTTTATATGTTTACCATACACTAGTAGTATAAATTATACACCTTTCTCTCTAGTGTGTTTTTTTATATGAAAGCCCAATACCTTTATGAAAGCTACTTGGAATCATTAGGAATTAATTAAATAATTTTTGCAGAAGTGCAGGAGTCTTACAGACTACATCCTAAAAACCAAATGTATTTTCTAGAGAATTATATTTTTTCCATAGACTATGCCATGTAATATATATAACTGACAACACATTTTTATACAGAAGTTGAAACAACACCCTGGGAAAGGTGCCAGTGTTCTCAAATTCCCTAGGACAGTGCCACAAGGTGCATATTAAAATAATCACAGAATCACAGAATCTTAGTGGTTGGAAGGGACCTTTGAGATCATCGAGTCCAATCACATTAAAAAAAAAAAAAAACAAAAACCAAACAACAAAAACCCAACACACAAAAACAAACACGCAAAAAAGCCACCCACCAACTAAACCCCACACCCACAACCCCACACACAACACCCCACCACAAACCAATAATCTTGGCCACTAGAGCATGCCCTGAAGAGCCATGTCTACACGTTTCTTAAATACCTCCAGGGATGTTGACTCCACCACCTCCCTGGGCAGGCTGTTCCGGTGCCTGACCACTCTTTCAGTAAAGTAATTCTTCCTAATATCTAATCTAAACCTCCCCTGCCGCAGCTTCATACCATTTCCTCTGGTCCTGTCGTTATTCACTTGGGAGAAGAGGNTCTGCCAGGCAGCTTTCCAGCCACTCTGCCCCAAGCCTGTAGCGCTGCCCGGGGTTGTTGTGACCAAAATGCAGGACCTGGCACTTGGCCTTATTAAACCTCATCCCATTGGCCTTGGCCCATTGATCCAACCTGTCCAGATCCCTCTGTAAAGCCTTCCGACCCTCAAGCAGATCACCGCTCCCACCTAGTTTGGTGTCATCCGCAAACTTACTGAGGGTGCATTCAATCCCCCTGTCCAGATCATCGATAAAGATATTGAACAAGACCGGCCCCAGAACTGAGCCCTGAGGGACACCACTGGTGACTGGCCGCCAACCAGATTTTGCTCCAGATTATGATTACATTTTGATCCCATTACAATTTGTGATAAACACTTCTTTATAACACTTTATTCACCATTTCAGATACATACCATATTTTTGACCACAGTGTATTATCAATATTGAAAAGCCTACATAGATTTGGGGGCCAGTCATTCTTAATCTGGCTGAATGATCATATAATAAAAAAATCTGAGATAGTTTGGTGATCAGTGGGTAGATGAAGGTAATTAAATGAGAAAGAAATTTTAGTAATACATGTAAAATTGAGTCCAGAGGGGAGAAAAAACAACCAACATTTTTTAAGTTCTCTATAAAATGAAAATACAGGCATATATCAAGCATTGTTAGAGACAGTCAGTTTATTGGTTATGCTAATCACATCCAGAAGAAAATGACCTGAAGATGTAATTACACTATACTGGACACAGATCATTGCGCTATGCTTATTGTCTCAGTACTCTCTATCTTACTGGTCTTTAGCCACGAGACAACCTTTACTTTTGGCAAATATAAAATTGCCATTTTAGAAATCCCAGCATACAGTCATAATGATCCAGAGAGATGAAAACAAACAAATGTATGATTAAATAGGGAAATCTTATGCAGGAAAAATAATGGAAACATCTTTGTTCACTAGGTGATACCCATACAGATACTCTGACCCCAAGGAGTAATTACATTGACATAAGTTATGTAAACTTAAAGACAACAGGACACGTGTATAGAAGCAGAGATTTCTAAAATTTTATGATTACATAGGGAAAAAACTTCTGAAAACAAAAAATAGATTTTCAAATCTGTGGACCCAATTCTAGAAAGAGACACATTGGTAACACACTTTAAAAGCTCCGGAAAATGAGACATAATTGTTACACAAATTGTGTAAACTTCATGAAAATTCATAATCTAGCTTTGAAACTGGCATTTACTGGCAGTAAGACAAGTAACAATTATCTATAATGCTTACTGACAAGTTGGAGCACTAAAACCACTGGTTGCCATTATATTTTAAATTCTCTAGGTTGCACAATACAAAATCTCTGCTTTTCCAGCTACCTTGAAATACGACAGCACCTCTTCAATGCATGTCTGTAAAGATGACATGCATTTCATAAAACATTAAATGTCATTTGAATCTATTAATTCTTAAGAATTACTGATTTTACAGTTGCAATACCTTTTAGTCTATCGCTAAATCTGATCTTTATGTTTTCTTTTGCTTGGTTTGGTTTGGAGGAATACAGGTTTAATTCAATATGTCTGCTATAGGATTCTTGTCATCCAAAACTATCTCAATTGTTCCTTTAAGGTACAAAAAATTTTTTGTTTCTTTGAAGTCAGTGGGGACATTACCATTGATCTCAATGGGGACTGGAGAAAGGAGTGTCATTGACTACGTTCTTTTGAGAAAGACAGAAAAAATTACAAAAAAATCCATAACCCATTGACAAGTTCAATATTGATGAAGGACTATGTGCTTCAGAAACAAAGAAGAAAAAACAAATTAGCTTCAGCATCTCAACTGGATCAAGAGTCCATTAATGATTATTTCCAACCTCTTTTTATGCGGTGGATAATGGAACTGGGTCTTAACATTCTGTTTTAGATCCTTGGCTTAAAGATTTCAAACACACAAATGTCAGAAATCGGTGCAATTCCTAGTCATACAGGGGTTTGTGCTGAGAAAATTATTACTAGCACCTACCACCAGTACTTAACAGTTTTCAGTGTTCAAGGGCATGTTGGCAACTGTTTCCAAATCGTCTATAAGAGTTGGATGTATTGCATTAGAAGAAAAATTCTAGACAGACAACACAAAAAATATATAAAAAGGGGGGGAGGGGATGCAAGAATAGTAAACATTACAAAAATTCAAAATAAAGCATTCAGCCATACAAAGAATATATTCAAATCATAGAAGCCCCTCTAAGACAGGACTGTAAAAGCATCTGGCAATTATATAGCAAAAATTTATCTCTGCAGACACAAGTCTGTGCATTTCTCTTGGTGCTAAATTTTACCTGTGAAAAAAAAATATTGAAATTCAGTTAAAAATACCTTTTTTCAAGACTGAAAAAATAAATTAAGTCAAGTATCCCAGCGGATAGCTGAGAAGGGAGAAAAAAAAAAAAAAAAGTAATTTTGCATTGCCTAAAAAACCTGTTTCTTAATTAGTCTCTGGATACATTTTGGAATGAAACAATCTTTTAGAACCACTGGCACTGGTGTAAGTAATAAAGTCAAAGTGATACCTTCTGTGAGCAGCCCAGAATACATCTGACTTCCCTACCGCTGCCAGTCCCACGCGTCTTCCCCCCCCAGCCCTTTCTTTCCACGTCTTAAAGCTGATACAGTGAATGCTCCAGCTTTTTCTAGGATGTCCTTTATTGTTTTAACAGCCAGCGCTCCTCCTCTGTGGTACAATCTGCCTTCATCAGTGTAACATATCTTTTAGCTGAGGATTGAGCTACAACAGTATTTCTCCTTCAGCCAACTTTTTTCTCTCTCTTCTATCTCCTACCTCCATCTACACACAATAGGTGATGATCAAGTAACTGGCAGAAAGGAGAATGAAGAGAACAAAAGATCTAAAGAGTACTAAATTGATCTGTTCCCTCCTATCAAAGTTTTGTCTAATTTTACATTATTTTCTTGTTTCAGCTAGAAATCACTTCCCCCATTTTAACATAGAAAAATGACATTATGTATTCATATACAGATAGCAGTTAAGAAGGATCTCAAAGGTGTTTCCAAATCGAATGTATACCATACAAGAATCTTTTCAGACACTCAGGAATTACAGTTAGTTCTAGGGTAAATTGCAGGGGCTATAGTGATTTTACACAATAGTTCCTAACAGGAATTGAAGATTGCATCCATTTGGAACTGCGGGTGAGATAAGGTAAGGAAGAAGTAATTACACAAATTGGAATGTGAATACTGATAACAACTCTATTCTTGTAGAACCATACTCACATTCTTTTGGTTTTGTCACTCGTGAAAGATGTAATCACCTCTATAATATAGAACCCCTTACTCACTGCTGAGTAGATTCAGAATTTACTCAAATGAGTAGGTTTTTTTAAAGTTTTTTTCTTTCTGGTTTTACCAGGAGGAAAACCAGACTCTTTGATCGCATTCTTTGTTCAGGAGCCA
This sequence comes from Nycticryphes semicollaris, assembly GCA_013400055.1. Classification (NCBI taxonomy): domain Eukaryota; kingdom Metazoa; phylum Chordata; class Aves; order Charadriiformes; family Rostratulidae; genus Nycticryphes; species Nycticryphes semicollaris. The sequence continues at coordinate 138,259 of VXBJ01000590.1, forward strand.
GCCTGTTTGATTACATAACTGAAAAAAATACAGCCCAAAATGGATTTTGCCAATAGAAAAGCCATTTTAGATACATTTCTGTGCTTGAGCCCAGTTCTCTGGTGCAGCACTAACATTATTTTCTTTGTCTTCAGAACCATCCCAGAAGCATATACTCCTTGTATATACAGCACAAAATAAAAGATGACTTAGTTGTCTGTACTGTCTTTTAGGGTTGTCTTAACGTTGCTGTCTACTGGTCTGACAGTGAGCACTGAAAATCTAGAATCAGGTGAAGGACCAGGATTCAGGACCTTGGTTTACCTAAATCAAAATGCTACTCTGATAGACATGACCAGTTTGGGAAAATAGAGAACAGGAGGATTGCTCGAATTAAACCCTGTGAACTAAGTCCTTATGAATTTCCGTATTTCTTTATGTACAAGGACTAACTTGTGATTTTTGTACAAATCCCAACCATCATTTAAAAAGCATCAAATTTCCATCAAATAAACCAAAACTTTTTTCTGATTTGTTGTAGTTTTGCCTTTACACAAACTTAAGAGTCACCTTCTTATCCAGAAGCAAGGCCTTTATGTTAATGGATACAAAATCAGAATTTTATGTGTACATTTCACAGAATGTTAAAATCATATATGCTTTTCTCTGTCACTGAGAAAGCCATTATTATAGTTAAGCTTGAAAGTAACAAAATCTTTAAACATTGCCAGCAATTATATTGGAAAAAAATCTTCTTATTGTGGTGATAATAAACAAAACTGAAAAAGACCGACACGTGCTTTTTCAGTTCCCTTTTTGCAGTTATTCTGTCTGAATTAGATACAGCCATTGTAATTATCTTATATATTATAAGAAATACTGAAAGGAAACTGTGGCCTGATTAAAGACAGTGTATGTGATTTAGAGACAGGGCTTCCAAGAATATAGTACCAAATAACCAGAGCTTCTACATCGTGCTTCACTTGGTGTTAAAACAAAGGAGGGCAATGCTTACCCTATCATACATTCATAGGGGGTGAAGATGAATACATCTGTGCCCCTGAATTGTTTCTGAAGACTTGAGAACAGTGGCAGAAAAGGTCAAAAATAGAATAAGTCTGTTAACTTTCTCATTAACCAAAACCAGAAGACACATGTTTCCAAGGAGGTAATACATATCAAAAAGAAACATACTGAGATTCAGCAGCAGAAGCTCAATACTCATTTCTATTCATCCATCCTTCTTATGGGATTGTCTCACAATGAAGAGGCTATTTAATCCACTCCTTTACTTAGGGGGCCCAGCAGCCATCCTTTGTCGCTGTTGTGCCAGGTCACATGGGCACTTTCAAACTGGTACAAAGGCAGCTCCCAAAGGAGCTGTGTGCTCAGGGGTTCACCTCTCTTGCTGAATTTTTAGACCCAACTAAGCAGGAGGACAGAACACAGAAAAGCAGCGAGATTGTTATGAGTTATTACAACATAATAATAGTTGCTTCTGCTCCTGTCACTTATAACAAATACTACAAGACACACAGCATTAGAATATTATTCAGTTTTTAGGTATGAGCCTTAGGATCAATGTTACACTATAACTACCTACCTCTGCTATTGTCCTTCAGGATTTTACATATTTTCCAATCATCATATTAAACTAACCTAATAACTTTATCAGTTTTGATACTACTACTACAAGTAGTTTTCTTGCTACTTTCCTACTGCCTTGACCCTCTTCTAAAATTATAAAACAAAACTATACATAAAATATTATTAGCCAATCATTGAGAATTCTAATTATTTTAAGATGTAGTGTAGGACCATCTGAGTCAGGCTTCCAATATACTTAACCTAATTGTTCCCACTGAAATCAGAACCAAAATTACCACTGATTTCTGAGGGAGTGGAATCTGTTCAATGCTAAACAGATCATTCCCTTTCATCCCGTATTCTATATTTTTCCATTCCACCTGCTCTCCTGCCCTTTCTTTTCCTTAGGATAATTTATGTCCTGTGACCTACATCAGCTCAATGTTATTTCACTTGGACTGTCCCTAATCTAGCCTCAGTTTTTAATCCATGTTTAAATTGATATTCAGATGTTAAACATCAATACATGACTGTGCATGATGAGGGGTTTATTTTAAAGTTGTTATCTTCCGCGTCTTGCCTGTTCTCTCATCTCCTCATTTAAAAAGGAAATTAGAGTAATTAGCAAGCAATACTCATGCGGAATTTACTTGTGACTGACAGGTGAATTGTGCAACTTAATGATGGGTGAACTGGTATGAAATGAATAAGAGAGATGACTATAAATTCTGTTCCCTAGGATTGACTCATCATTGAACACATATTCTATAAGAGAAACAGTTTGTTCCCAGTTTAAAAGATTTTTATGCTAAATAAATTTAACTAACATTCAGAAGATTAGCCCCCAGTATAGATTTCTGAATTATGCCATACATTCATTTTACCTAGAAAATGCTAGTTCTGAAATCTTTCTTCCACTTCCTGCTTTCTATCTTTTCAATTGGGAATTGTGGTACTTCCATTTAAAAGAAGATATTCATTCTCCTGGCACTTTTGATTCTGTAGTATACAGATATAATCCTCAATACAGCACACCTTAATTAATTTCCTTGTTTCACTTTTAGGTTCAATTTTTCCAAAAAGCTAAAATGTCCACATTTTGGACTTGACTTCATAAATGCAAATGACTCGTTTATACTAAAGCTAATACTAAAATATTAGACTGAATCCAAGGAAAGTAATTTTTCTTTACAATTACAGTACAAGTCTCAAGTGCAGTATACTAATTTTCACTTCATTACACAACTGCAGTTATATACAGTACTTTACACCCAGAAAAACAATAATTTGGATGTGATTTCATGCAACAGACCAACTACATCTACAAGACGTTTTATATTTAGAATTAGTGCACTCTAAATGGGTTTAATTTGGGAGCTACAACTATAAAAGCTGTTGTTTAAATATCTTTTCCTAGCCAAATATCTGCAGTACATATCCCTTTTTTATCTAACGTATACCAACTGAAATTCCAGTTTTACGTAGAAGTATATTCACACAGCATCACAGTATATCAGGGATTGGAAGGGACTTTGAAAGATCATCTAGTCCAAGCCCTCTGCTGGAGCAGAAACACCTAGATCAGGCTACACAGGAAGGCGATATTCAGGTGGAACACTGTAAGATGTGTTAGAGTGAAATCTATGGCTACAGAATGAAAAAATAGATGTTTATTCTAAATCAAACCTAGACTGGATTCAGATTAGAGACTGTTTCCTAGCATTCTTTATCACACTTGAGGTCAGAGATGAGTGATGCACACTTAAAAGACCAAATTCAGAGCTCAAGAAGTAGACATGTATAATAAATTTGTCTCAAAGCCTATATCATGTTTTAAGATAGATTTTTATCAGAAAGCTTCAAATTAACTAAAGAGAGTTACCTGTAAATTCTTAAACTCAAGAGAAAAAAAGAAGATAGGGTTTGTAACTATTCAAGTAATTCTACAATGTAGTAGACAAGAGTTAGATTTATTTTTCTTTTAATTATTACCAGCCTTATTAACATGCTGAAAAAAACCCATCTTGAAAGCTAAAAAGCTTTTTAAAAATCAAAACCTTTTGAGGTTGGCATTAAATCCTCTGACAGTTTGTATGTTTGCCTTTTGATTTTTTTTCTTTTGAAATTATTCTCTTTTAAATTAGGATGAAAATTGCAAGACATAATTATCCAACATGAGACTAACATCGGGCAAGAAAGAAGCCAAGAGAACTGAAGCTGACAGACCCTTTCATGAGTGTGAAGAAGGTGGGTTAAGGCAGAAAATAAGGACAGGCTACCATGCAGAAGAAAAGCTTTCTGCTTTCAAAATCTTCCAAATAGGTTGATATGTGGTGCAACATTTTCTTTGGCCTTCCCCAGAAATAATTCTATTTGTGGGGAATCCTCAGGGTCTGTGCTGACTAAGTCTTGTTAACGAAAACACAGGAAACCAGAAGTGTACAGCAGTTGAGAAAACCAGATCTCTTAAAAAATGTTGAATATCATCAGTGCACAGTGTGAGGGCCTTGTGGATTTGCCACTGAAAAACAGGGTACTACTGGTAGTTATGTCAAACATGCACTCATTGAGCACATGTCCGCAGAGAATGGGACTGTGCTCTTCTGCAGTTTCGCTGGGGGCCTGTGGTTACTCGTAGGCATGTAGATCACTAGGTAAAAAAATCAAATAGTCACTGAAGACTAGTTCAGAAAAACAATCTTCATGATTACTTCTTTTTAACTGATCCTCAATTTAGCACCACAAGCATGAGATAATTTGGGGCATAGTCCTAGTAAGCCAAGCGAAACATTTTCAAAAGCTAAATATGGAAGACCACATACGTATAAGTAATCTATTATTTAAATAAACTAAATTTTGTTAAAATCTGTCACAAATTGTGCTGCATGAAAAAGATCTACTGACCGTTAGCTGACTGATATATGTAGCATAAACCTCCAAATAATAACTAACTCCAAACAGCTCAGGCAAGAGCCTTATAGAAATATAACCTTCCACATCATCTACCTATCAGCTATTTGACACTTAAGTGCTGCAAAGGTCATACACCCTCTACTTTAATGAGGAATAAGTTACCCTACGCACACATCCATTCCTGTTCAGTTAATAAAACTTCTCTTCAATTGATTTACTTGTTGACATATAATATCTTGAAGACCTTACAAGCTGGATGTCAGATTATGAAATGTGCACATATAAAGAAATACACTGTTGGCAGGAGTGTATTGGAGTGAAATACAAACTTCAGGGGTAGGGAGGCAGCAAGACACATGCTCATTTTTAACTCCAGTCTTAAGAAAATATGAGTTTGGATCTGTGCCAAGAGCACTATTGAATTTTTCAAGATGAATTATAAAATATAATACCACTACCTTCATGACACAAATAAGAATTAAAATGGTGAACTGGGCACAGTCAGTGCTGAAAAAGAAGTAGAAGGCAACATTTTACATTCTCCACACCTTCTACATTTTAGGGAGTAAAATACCAAAGGAGGAATTTACAACCAACAACACTTGAATAGACAGGCAGAGTGCACATGCACAATCGGAAGCTGTCTGCAGAGCAAAGTGAACGGATAGAAGAGCAAAATATTCTACTGAAAACAAACTCCATAGAACAACTGTACTCTGTGGACACTTAGGTGATGAATGAATGGTTTCCACATACAATACAATACTCTTAAAAGCCAAAGTGGCAGGCACTTTGCAAGTCTAATTGAAAGGTTTGGAAAGGGTATAAAACCTCCAGAACATCATGCTTCCACACTGCTGTAAGGAGTCATTCAGTAGCAAACAAAGTTGGATTTCTCCATCCCCATTTCCCAGATATTTGCAATTTCTGCATCCCAGACACCAGGCATGCAGATAATTGATTTAAGTCAATTAACTACGCACTACTTAAGATCTTCTTTTAGTTTCAGTAGAAATATGAAGAGGGCATATAGTTTTTGTGAATCCTTTTAACCTGGCTGCTCAGTGGGGCTCCCACAGCAGAAGTCAAAGCTGAAAGAAGCATGAGTACAGTATTTTAGTGTGGCACAGATAAATCCAGTGGAGGCTACTGATTTGTAAAGTCCCAAGATACCAAATTGTCCTTATCGGGAGCTATAGGTCATCTGCCTCAGGAACTCATCAGGAGTTGCTGCCCTAATACAATTTGGTGGCTCTCACAGGGTTTTGAGTGGTGAAAACTTGTACAGTGTGCAGCAGTCTGTTTTACAGCTCCTTTGGTAATTCAGCACTAGCCAAGAGCAATTGCTTTATACAAAGGCAAAATGATGGTCCCATTAATCAGTAAATCAGTGCTGTCAGGGTGGAAGAGTGACAATTTTTAAGTTGTTCAGGCTAGGAAAGTACCTCACACTAGCCACGTCTTCTCTTCAACTGAGCTCTAGGACAAAAAGCATATGCTTTTTAAAGTCTTAATGGATGATAAATGTAGGAAGAGTGATGATAAATACAGGAAGAATATACAAAGGTGAGGAGAAACATTTCTCTTATGTTGAGAAATTATGGCACGGGCAGATTATTAGGAATATTTACAGAAATTTAATTCCTGCAAAAGTAACAGAAATTTATTTCCATCATTATTAGATGCATAAACACTACGCTAAACCACAAAATTGCACATAAATTTCATAGTAGATGGCACCTCATCAAAGCTGCCAAAATAACCACTCAGATTCATCATTATTTAGGATAATTATCACATACAAAACATAAAAGTATCAATCCAGTGAAGAAGAGTCAGGAACTTTGATTTTCAGCAAAACCCAACACAGACTGATGATTGTCGTTACAGTTCTTTATACATTAAAATAACACAAGACATACTGTGTCATACCATTCTCACACCTAAAGTATTCTCTTAACTGTTCAATGTTTAGCAAACTCTACCATTGCTCTCATAAACCAGCCACTTGTTTAACTACATCAGAACATTTTTCTCTGCTGGCTTGTAGAACAGCGAATACTGGGTGGGCCCAAGCCCTTGACAGTGTCTGGAAGTCACACACAAGGTGAGCACTGCTCATAGTTACTGGTAATGCCCAGCAGCATGACAGCACTGTTGGTTTGCACCTCATTCCTCCAGGGACTGTCGAGCTGATCACTGAGAAGGAACATCAGAGCTGGAAGTTGCCCTTTGCTGCGATGCCACTGGCTGTCTCTGTATGAGATTTAAAACTACAAATCTTATTTAGATCTTATGAAAATATTTTTACCAACAGCTGGAGAGCACTGCCTCATCTGCCTTTTGCTTTTAAATGAATCATTACACTGAATTCAACCAATTTGGGTTGTTCAGAGCTGATGAAACTCTGAACTTTATTACTGACAGCTCTTTCTTACAGTCTCTAGATCTGAAATAAGGGTAAAATGGAAAGGACCAAAACAACATTTTCTGCCTTAAGATTCCGGGAGGACAGGAAAAATGAATTGAATGTACTCCCTTAGGTCTCCCACTGCAAGTGTGACCTACTCCACCTTCCTGCCGTATAGGAGGTAGTAGAGTGCTAGATGTCACCGACTATGCCACAGGTGGCACAAAAAACAGAACTGCACATTAGCCACTTTTGCTCTGTCTTGCTATTAATGACCATGTACGACATCTAATTTTCCTGTGATACTGACAAAATCTATGCTGCCATAGTGGTAGCAGCTTGCAAGTCTGCATCCTTAGACACGTTGCATATACTTTTACCATCCTCGGATTAAATTTAAAGTGCCTCACCTGATTTATTAATCCTTTCCTTACTATTACTATTGTATTCATAAACATTCAAAGCCCATTTTTGAGCTATAAAAGACATTTTACCTCCTTGTGCTCCCTAGATTTTTAGCTTGAAAATTAAAAAGTAATACAGCAGCTATTCATTCCATTCTGAAAAAATTAAAGTTACAGCATTCTGATTACAATTATTAATGAATCCATTTCCCAAAATATATATTTTTTTTTATGTTGTACAGGAGAAAAAGCAAATAATAGTATAACAATGAGGTGAAACAAATGGTGAATGGAGCATGGCAGGCATTTGATTTTGTTAATTAGAAATACTGAAGAATTATTTATCAAACGAGGGGGAAAAAAATCATTATGTTAGAAGACAAAGTATCTTAATATTTGCGAGAGGCACAGAACAATCCTACTGCTGTTACAACCTTTGTGCATATTTTGGGCTTCAACAGGCCTAGTCCCCAGAAATGAAGGGAAAATTTATTTAAAGGGCTGCAATCAAAGTAAGAAGCTGTTGCCTCTAGAGGGGATAGAAATTTCACTGGATGCACTGACTCCATCAAGCCCATTTTCCTTATTATAATGGCACCTGCTGAAAGACTTTATTATATTATGTTCTGTCATAACTGCTTTCTCAGAAAGGTGAATTATGGTCTGCGGTACAGTGATAAGTAGTTAATCATTGGTGATAACTTTGTGCTCAGTATTTTCTATACATCAGTGCACTGCACTGTCATTGGATCATTATACTGACTGATTTGATTTGACAAAGTGTGATGATTTATTGAGTATTTTTTGAAAGTATATTTCAACGATTAGTGACACATTCTGTTGCCGTTACCTTCAGCTAATTAGCACTCCTGGATTTAATTTTTTTTTTTTTTNACAGTAATGGGAAATTGCATGAAAGATGTGACACCAGAAAGCCTACAGTTCAAACGCTTTGGACTGAATTCTAACCTGATATTTTAGCCACTGGAATTCTACTGGGGAAGCAAAGATCCACTGATTGTATCACATCTGAATTTTGTTCCTTAATATTAAACTATGCTGCTGCTCTTGATTCTTTTTTACAGAAGAGCTTCACTGTCTGAGTAGAATTCACCTCAGCACAATAGGTCAACACAAAGCCTATTAGGAATTAGTTGAATACCACTTATGTGTTGCTCAAAATAGCACCATAACCTAAATGGTCTTTTAGTCACCCTCTATAGAGAAGTCAATTCTCTCCCCTCCCACCCGTAATCTCTCTCTGGATATTCAGAGGTGTACTTCTCTGAAAAATAAAGATCATATTTTTTCATGTTAATTCATATAGCCAGATAATCTAGAACCGAGGGCGTCAAACAACAATGATCAAATGAAATGCTCAAACAAGCAAGTTTAGTATTTGACAGGGGAGTAAAAGGAAAGTGTTAGCAATACCTTTAACAGCATCCCTGTCAGTAGCAATAAGAAATCTGACATCACAACTAGCAAATATTTCATAGCTGAACATATTTTATAACTCTCTCCCATTTCCAATTGTATCTGTATCATCAAACAAATGGTTGATCCCAAAGGAAACATGATCAAAGACTAAGCCCGGAGTTCGCATCTTATCTTCCGTATACACTATGTCATTTTCTCTAACGGTTGTTGTAACTGCATTGTGAGTTGTGTTACTTCTTCTTTTGAGAAGTGTGGATGAATAGTTACCTTATGCTTCAATTATATTGCCTTTAAGATTGGCCTTTCTTCTCCTGTTACCTCTTAAATCAGCAAGAAATATAATAAGCATAATAGAAACTCAACCTACTGTGATCAAATTCCTGCCTTTTCCTGTTCAATTTTTGCTTGTTCAGTCTTGCTCAATCAAGACACAGCATCACACAGTCAGTTTTATAATCCCTAGGTATTTTCCTCTAAAGCTGCAGGATGGCCACAAGCAATGTACTTAAATCCACAAGCAGTATCAGATCAGTAGAAAACACTTTACAAGCAGCTTTATCGATTATTTTTTAGAAAAAATAAATGTTCTCCAACTATAAGATTCTTTTGTTTGCATAGCATTAATAGATATACTTTATTACAGAAACATATCCTCAGCTATATTTATATGTAATAGTTGTGACATTTTATAGGTATCAGAAACCTTGACTTTTGTTTCCAAAGCTGCCTGTAATATTTAACAGTAGACAACACAAATAACATATTTATACTCAGACCATGCTTGTTTCTATCACTGTAACACACTCTCTGATAGTAACGGCACTGTGATGACTTTTACTAAAGTCAACTTTAGTTGGATTTTCTTATTATTAAAATTATTAATAAGAAGAGGGAAAAAAAAACCCACCACACACAAAAAACCAAAGAAAAACCAAAGGATGATTGTGAAACGAATGCTTTTGTGATTCCTTTTTGTATGAAAGGTAATACTATAACTTAAAAATACAAGAAGGATAAAGGTTTTTTTAAACAATTATTTTAAACATTTTTTTAAAACTAATTGTAAATTAACTTTAACTCAGAATCAGTTTCCAAATTGGAAGAACTCAAGAATATTTCATATTATTCTGGTCCCTTTTTATTTAAGAAATGTGAATTCAAATTGAAATGGGTTGCACAGCAGGATTAATACAATGATTAGATGACTGGGAAACCTTTTCTTTAATTAAAAAGTAGACTAAAGGAACATGGATTGTTTGGCCTACAGAAATTAAACTGGAAACAGAAGCTGAGGAAGTCTGCAAATGTTGTAGAGGCAGGAGTAAGTATTAAGATGAGACAAGCATTATTTCAGTTATGTGACATAATGGTCTATGAACACTGATACAAATTTTTCTTGTAATAACTCTGTAGAAATGAAGTGTGCTTTCCAGCCTTCCACAGACGGAACTTTTAAAATGGAATTCAAAATGGGTAGGGAGCAGTTCTTTACAACTGAGAGAAAAATGACAGAATGTAAGTGATCATAGTGTAAAAGGGAAAGCTTAGATATAAAAGCCTTTCCTGGACATCCTTTTATCTCAAAAGTAATGTTTGCAGGACACTGGAATGCTGTTTGAATGTCTGATCTCTGCTTAAATCTTGTGGAAAATTACAGCTGATGCTTTTGTTTCTTTCTGTAGATCTCAGATTTACCATAAGATATTAAAAAATAGTTCATTAACTGTGATGAGGGAGAAGCAAATGTTTAGGAACATAAATGTATTATGTAGAAACCTGGGAGTGGGGAAGGAGACTGAGCTAAGTGTCTCAAGAAGTCCATTTCATCTTTATTATTCACATCATCTTTTTTTCTCTCTTTCTGTCTGTACATATAATATTTGTAATCTTAATCATCACCTCTTCAGCCCATAAATGTGGGATCTAATTTTTTTTTTTTTATATTAGGGGTCTAAGCTACAGGAGGAACCAACATGAACACATCAGTCTCCATCTCACACTCAGTGCTAGAAATCCATAACAATTTGCTAGTCTTACAAGCAGAAAAAAAAACCCCACAATTTCTTTCTTTCCAATTCATCAGCAGCTGACAAGTTTCCCTTTCCTCCAACTGCACAATGGTGTATGAGGCTGTGATACAAAAAAAAAATATGCATCCAGCTCAATGTTATCCACAGCTTATGTTTACTTACAGGCCAAGTTATCAATTATCAACTCTAGGAAGTTTTTCAGTCTCAGCATCAGCGCTCAGATGCCTCACAAAAACAGAAGGAGAATTGTTCCTGAGGTCACAGGGACAGATTGCACAAACTAATTTGTAGAAACAGAGAGACATACCGCCGAAAAGCAACAGCGTGCAATTTCACTGAACCAGAAGGAAAGGCAAACGTAAAAAGGCTTTTTTGAATCATACCCAATAACTACCTTCTTCAATATGGCAATTATCAAAGATATCCATGCACTCATTCCCCTTCTTGCCATATTCTCTGTCACTTGGAAACTGAAGTCAATTCACAGTACTGAAATCATTACTGATTTTACTATTAGAGGTGCATGTGAACTGGTGTCTCCAATTTTCCAACAGCAAATTGAGAGAAAAAGCTAGGAATGCAAAACCACTACTTACATGACACAGTCCCACCAACTCAAAGCAAAAATTCCTTTCTGAAAGTGTATGCACAAACTCAGAATATAATAGATTTGGCAGTTCATGGAACTGCATAGGAAGTTTGGTTTTTTTTTTCTAAAGAAGTTTGGTGTTTTTTTAATTTCACATAATTTAACTACTTTTTATATTAATTCCCTTCAACAATGTACAGCACTTAACAATCTTTATTGTAGGACAAATTACTTATTATTCTATAAAGTATGTAAATAAACATTTTAACATATGATGGAGTATTTAGCAAATATGGCAAATGCACGGGGAATAGAAGACAATTCAGCCAGGTTTTCTTCAGGGAAGAAGTAGTACATTTCCTTTGAACAATTTTTGACGTTAGCCTGATGAAATCTTTTTTGGATAAATGACTTGGACTAAGAGGACTCTTTTTTCCCCCTGCAGTTTACAACACTACTCATCTATTTTGTTTCCTAACTGCCATCACTGTGGCTCTGAGCATTACAGCTGTCTAGGATGCAAAATGCCAGAAGCTAATTTACTGCTCTGCTTGATTAAAGTTGCATTTACCATCAAAGGTAAAAGAAACTAGATCTCTGTAAAACTGCCATTAAAAACAACAAGTTTGCATTTTTGTTCAGAAGTGCCCTTGCTCCTCTAACTATTGCTGTAACCTACTAGAGGAATTTTACAAACTATTCAAATTTCCCCATGCAATTGCCAAATATCAACTGCTGGTGTTTCACAAGGAATAGACTTCTGCTTTAACATGGGCACCACAGTTAACATGTGCCTAAAAGAGGCACAAAATATAAAGGCACAATGCTGAAAAAGGCTGGCCTATTCACAAAACTCTCAGATATGAACACTTAGAATTCCATGTTGCAATCTTATTTTCTATGTTGAACCACTCTGTCCTTAACAATAACAAAAAATACATCAATATGAAAGCAGGAGGAAGATACAGCAGGAAGGCATTTATCTTTTCAATTTATTTCTCCCTGAAATGTCGATCAAGTGTTTGATCTTTCCAGAATTATTGCAGTTGGCTTCTTTTCTTGAAGTGACTTCTCTTACACATTTGTGGGTTTTGTGAACAGTCACTGAATACATGGAATAGGATGCTGCCACTCATGAATAGATGTACACAAAAAAAAAAGGCATGGCAAAATACAACCTAGCAGTTGCCTCTCTGTCATCATGTTCTTGTTAAACAGTGATGGTATTAGATTCTAGTCAGCATGGATCTGCCCACACATCCTAAAGGGAATGTTGTTAAGGTCAACTGGAAAAAAAATTAAAGCAACTGCTGCTGAAATGGAACAATATTCAGAACATTTGTTCAGATTAAACAGGAAGGAAATTTGTTTTTTTTATTTGCTTTCACTAATTTCTTGACACCAAAATTACTGATGTTTTATGATACGCTGTTAGCTGTTGAGAAAGCAAGAAGGATGATAACTCTGCGGGATTACAGAATCTAAACTGCTTGACCTGAAAGGGTTCTGGTGACCTATGGTTCTTCTTGTCTCCCACTTGCCCCAGAAAACAGTATGAATAACAAATACAGCTTCATAACTGCAGATCTTTGCAGGTGCTTACACGGCAAAGAACATATCAGCAGAGCTAGAATTTGAAAACAAAGTAAATCCAGAAACAGTCTGTGCAGTAAAACTACTGCAAAAGCATGACTGGAAGATCACAGCAGCATTTAATTAAATCAAGAAGAAATAATTGCATCTCATTTGTTGTATTCCCTTTTGTTATTTCTGCTAGCAGAATCAAAAAGGTTTAGTATTATTTTAACAAAACATCCTTTAAAAAGATGGATGTTTCAACCAACCTTGTGCACTATATACCATGTCAAAGGTGAGTTCTCTGATAGCAAGAAGTTATTTGCTTGAGAAAGAACTCTGCAATTCAATAGTTCAGAGAGAAGTAAAACATAATTAGAAATCTTGGCATTTTTTTTAGAGAAATGGGAATCACTTTGAGTTTTATTTTTAATGTATTTCATTTTGAAAGACCAGAGTACTTACTATTCTATGAAAGTATGAGTCTCCACTGACTTGCAGGATACCATGTTATCCTCATAGGAGAATTAACCACAAAAACCTAAAGTGCATCCATTACGTCCACAAGTAGCAATCACGCTTGAAGTACTTTAGCATAATGTCAACAGCAAGTAACGGTTCTATATTAAGTGTTAGTGATGTTGATAATGTAGTTAATTGGTCTGGCTCCAAACTCTTCTGATAGTCCATTGAAAATCTCAAGCTTAACTGCTTCAAAGTCTTAATATTCCATCAGATTTTTTTTACAGAGTTCTGAAACTTCTGAAACCAATATGGTTGAAATACCTAACGTGAAAGTCATTATTTTTTAAGATGACGCAGTCTGATGGACGTTTTGCATTTTAAAATATATATCTTAATGTCAAATTGAAGCTATGTGATAGCCTTACAAAATTTAGGGACTGTTTCCTCAAAGTTCTTTAACATGTGCAATAATGTAAACACATGTTTATTTTCACTGATTTAAATTAAGGGGTAATGAATTTTAGAGTAATGATTCCTGTGTTTGTTAAAAACTGTAAAATTAAATCAGAGTCATACTTAAGACTAAATAATGCTTATCTGCCGATGAATAAAGAAAACATTGACTTCCCTCTAGAACATTTTAAATCTATGTCTAAACTTAAAGATTTATAAATACAGCCTAGCAAGTTTGGATGAGAGACCCAACACACATCGGAACTCCAAATGTGTCCTTTTTTTACCTTGGTTTCTAAAGGTAAAAAAACCGTGCTTGGTCTTTGAAACAGCTATGACACCTTCTGCCCAGATTTAAAATATAGCTGGCACAGAACCAGCAGGACAAGATGCCGTACACTGGAGTTGTAAACTGATTAAACTGAATAAATTCCAGGTAATAGATATTTAAATTCCTCATTAATTCCCATGTTTCCACCTTTACCTCATCATGCCAATGTAAAGTATAAAAGTCCTCAAAAGACTTGGGCACTGTATCTGAGCTGCATTCTCTTTTTCAACTTCCTGACAGCTGCATGAGATTTCTAATTCCATAGTTTTTATGGTAGTTAGACTCCATAGGCCAAAAACGCTGCAGAAATAATCTATTATCATTTACACCAGCTACACAGTGTCGTCCAATCTTCTCTTTTTGTTGTAAACTAACCCTACTAATCCCATAAACTTTAGCCTTCTTCCAATGAGTTTATGCATGAGAGTTTTTCAAGGTCATGTTCCCCATATCTTTCTGTCTCTTAAATCAGCTGCAACGTGCTGATTTGATCTGCTTCTGTTTAACCACCAGAACAGTCAGTCATATTTGTAATTGTGTTCTTCTCTTTCAGCCCCAATAACCTTAGTATTCTTTCTGTTTTGGCCTAAAAGATCTGAGTTTGAACTGCTTCACACAAGACAGTGAAGTGGTCCTCTTCTTCACACTAATTCAGTATGTATTCTGAACAAAAGAATATATGGCTAATTTCCAAACAAAAGAATATATGGCTAAGAATAACCCATTTTTAAGAGAAAGCCATAATCTCCCTCTTCAGCTTCTTTCTCCCACTTATCCCTGCTTCACTCCTGGTTTCTGAAAGAAGGCAGGTCAGCATCTACCATTCACGGGCCACAAGATGCAGCACATTGAATCTAAGCCTAAACAACTCAGTGCAGATGATAATTACCTACAAGTGGTGAGGTAGGACAGCTCTAACCCAGACAGAAGTTTTGAAAGGTAAAGTAAATCCTACAGTGAATGCACAAAACCCTTATTTAATTACTTTCATGAAAGCATGAAAAATTAAATTAATTAAAACAAAAGCAGCAAATTTACTGCTGGCAAAGAGTCAGACCTAGAAGGCCCTAAATATGCAAAATAGGAACAAAATATAATGGAGCAACTTTCACATTATTTGTTATCTATTTGTTGCCATTATGCAATAACCTAAATAGAATGAATTGAAAGCAAAAGATGAGCACATAAGGCTTAACAAGATTATGAGAGGAGAATGAAGGGCTTAAATTATGGGCATGCCAAAACTATAAAAATATTCACTTTTCTGCAATATCAGTGTGCACAAGACAATTCTTTGCTTAATAGAATTTTCCTTCTCTGTAATTACTTTAGTGTCTGGGTCCACAGAGAAAATACTTCTAGTACACAAGTATTTTGCCATTTTTTTTTCTTTTTCTTTTTCTTCTTCACAGTTTGTTATTGCATGACTATTTTTATTAGTCAGTACTCTACTGTGTGTTGGCTGGGGTTTGCTCTTATGCAACAGTATGAGCAAATCAAATCTATTCTATTTCTTGACATGTTTTCTCTGTATGTAAATCAAAGCATTTCACTAGATTGAGAGGTGAAGTGATTTTTACTTTCTTAATTCTCTTTCTTAATAATTCTCTTTATTAATTACAAAGAGTTTTTAAAAGTATTGACTGTAGCATGATTCATTATTTCCTAGTAAATCTTGCTCTACTCTGACACACTATTAAATAACCACTTTGTTTGACTATTGAAAGAAGTGATCTTCCTGTTATTTGTACCTCAGGTCAAGTACTTACTGCATTTGTAAGCAGATCTACATTAATATTTAAATTGATGAAGAGATCTTCTCTAGCCTGCAACACTTGAATAGCTGCCTCCTCTCATCATTGTACCTTGTACCCTGCATAAGCGAGCTCTTATTTCTTAGTCACAAAGGAAGATTTTGTTAGAAAGCCATCTGTGGACTATATTCTAAATTTATCTGTACTTACACAAGAAGAAAGAATGAGAAAGGTGGAAATCTGGAACAGGGGAACAAGGTTCATTGCTGATAACTTCATCATGCAGAAGGAGGCTAAATTTCAATCATTTCTGAGAATCAACACACTCCCCAGAAGCAAAACACCAGGATTTGACCTTCGCTGGATACTGGATGTAGATGTTTACAGTACAGATAGTTGGCAAGCTTCCGTATGATCTTACCAGTACACCAAAGCTGTGCCACCATATTTTTTCCTTTTTTTTTTTTTTTTTTTTCATAGCAACATTCAAACTCAGGTCACATGTCCTTTTTTAATCTCTACATCACCATGTCTAATGATTTACACTCTACATCCACAACAAAACTATTTCTCATGACTTCGTATTTTATTCTCCTTCACAAAATAATAATCTGAAGTAGTGAAATATGAAGAGAGGATTATAACGGAATTCAGAATTCTAATGATGACCATAAATAATTTTCTTGTGTGGTGATGTAAAAAAATCACATAAATATCTTCAAACCACAAAATGACTAGCAAAAAATTAGATGAAATCACTGAATACATTAAAATAAAAGGAATTGTATTAGAAGGAAACTTCAGAAAAATAATCTCCATAGGAAACTATTTTTCTCAGCTGTTTCAATATTGTGTCATTAAGTCGTTAAAGCCATATGACTATGGTTGCATGGTTTAGATTTCTGGTTTGCTACCAACATAGGCTAGATAATACAGTATCAGGTAAGCTATTTGAGAAGATCAGCAATATTTGTTTTATAAGTGGAAATGATTATTTCATGCAGCTAAACAATAATAATGGCTATCTTGATGCAAACTGAGTATTTTCATATGCACATTTCAGACAAAAGTCACCTTTAGTGTTAAGCTCTATGATTTTATTGCATTGTAAAACATTATTTGTAGAATCATTTAATAAATCAAATTGAATACTACCTATAAATAAGGAAGACAGTTCACAGGACAGTAAAACCAGAAAATAGCGTGATTTATTTTTTCTATCTTCTTAATTCAGCTACGGACCACAAATCTTCTAAAACAGAAATCTAAATGAAGATGTGTCTCTAATAAATGGTCAATTAATTTTCAGCTAGTTAAATTTCACTTTCTATATTTTATCTTTTAAACAACAGATCCTAAAATCAGAATTACATGAGAAATCTGTGTTTTCCAATATTTCCATTTTACATTCTTCTGTTGACAACTTCTCAGTAGCAATAAACTTTAAATACATCTAGCTCTATAATCAAGAAAACCAGTAGAGGAAGGCTACTTTTTAAACTTTGGTACTGAAATGCTGTAACAGTAGTTGCAACAAATATCTCACAGTTAAAAAGAAATTTCTGTTTGGTCTCTGAATATTATTGAAATATTGTTGCAATTCTTAAATGTGACTTTTTAGAGGAATTAAAATAAAGGACATTTCATAATGAATGTATTAACAATCAATTATACAATATGTTGTATTATTGCACAGAAAGTTAATATCTCTTTAAGATCATTACTATGATTGGAAGAAAAACTTTTGCAACTTCACATTATTTGAGACTGTGACAGGATTAATGGCAAGTTCATAATTTCCATAAACAGTCAGTTTCTGCAGACACCTTTGAGGATTGTCCTAATCTGACCTTTCAATGCAGTTTATGGCTACATGTAATTTCTATTCTGTTATGAAAACAAGATCTCTTTTATTATGTACATCAGAAACTTATATAGAGTTGTACATTAATGTCAGAAATTATCCTTTATTACGATGTGATAGCATGGTGTAGACCATGTAATCACATCTCTCTGAGCACTATTCCATGGCTCATCCCCATTCCTTTACTGCCTGGCAAAAAAAACCCAAACAAAACTATAAATACTAAAAAGCCTCCTAAGAATTACATCCTCTGTACTCAGAAAACAGATACGGTACTTCCTGCTTGCAATACCATATTTAGCTACCAGTATATTATTATTTTTTAGTACTACGGTCAAGCTACAAAATAAGAGAATTTTAATACTTTATCTTTGTTTCATATCTGAAAATAGAAGTAGATATGAATATTAAAAAACTTGCTGCCACTTCTATGTCATATATTTGGGTGTCTAATCTAGCTACAGGAGCAAACACAGTATTATAGTCACAACGTGATGTGCAACAGCAACATCAACAGAAAATAACTTCTCTGAGTTCACTGCTATGTGAAAAGACAGTGAACTGAAAGAATATCTCCAGTTTAGTAGAAAGGATTCCCAAATGCTTATGCACAGATAGCAATCACCTCTTATTTTCTGAATTATCAATTTCTGGAATCCAACCAGCCACCCCTCAGGTACAAACTGCACTGTTTACTTTGCATAAAATGTAGAGAGCCCTCTTCAAGGTTTGCTCTTATGAAGACGCAGAAGAGACCACACTGAAGCCAGAGGCTTCAGAAAGTGGCTAACATATTTATTGTGTCAGGAGAGAAAAAAAAGCACCTCTTCCTTGGTGCGCAAGGGCAGGAGGAACTTAGACATCCTTTATTTCCTATTATCCTGCTCTCACCCTGCAGAAACTGCTATTGTGCTGGGTGAGCCTGAGACAGAGAAGTAAAGAAAGTACAGGAAAGGGGCAAGGATAATTCCCTTTTTCTTTTATTATATTCCCCCAAGGGAAGTATGTGGCACAAAGCTTGTTACCATCATCTATTGCAGAAAAATGTTCCAACAACCATTTTAATGGCTCTGACTACTTTCAGTGTGAATGTGGGTTTAGATGCATTCATTGATCTGGGCAACAAAAGCATATTTTGGTCTCATAGTAAACTCAGAATTTAGGTAGAATTGGTGCTCAATAATTATTTAAGTTAAATCTGCAATAGAAATTCCACCACCATCCAGTATCTGAAAAAAATACAAGTACCAACACCACATTACAATCCTCTATCCCAAATATATAGCTTGTAAGAGGGAGCAAGCATCTCTAACTCTGTTTTATACCATTTTAGCAGCATGTTCCAACAAACAAAGCAAAATAATATAGCAATGTGTTGTGTGTATAGCTACAACCTGTATTTTGCTTATGGGCAAAATACGTAAAGTTTGACATAATGGTGAAAATGTGATCTATTTTATTTTTTTTAAAGCTAAATTCCATTTTAGAAGAAAAGAATAACGGTTAAAAGAACAAAAATAAAGCCCCAAATAATAAGTGTAGTCTATTTTCATTGTTTAGTCATCTTGTACACCTGAATGAAAGGAAACTTTGCTTGGGGCAAAAACTTACCAATTATATGTCACTGTCAATTTAGAACCAGGTTTATAATAGACATATAATTGAATTTTCCTTTTTCTTTTAGAAACCGCTTTTTTTTTAAGCTACAATTAACTACTCTATTGAATTGCCTAAATTTTAGACTATATGTAATTATAAAACCTTCTTTAAATAGCCTTAGAAAACCACTACAGTGCAAGAATGTTCTATCTTGGTTGTCAACATATTCATAATAAAATTATGATTGTCAAAAAATACTCACATTGGTTAATGTGAAGATCTGGGTCCTTTTTGTAATAGATAGAAGCAGTTTCCCTAAAGCCAATATTCTCCTAATAGTATAATTTTATGGTTCCATTAAATTCTTATCTTAAATCCACCTCAAAACATAAGTATACACCTTTGGACTGTAGAAATGCTTGTTTTTTATCTGGTAGGGCTTTGAGAGTGCACAGATGGCCACTATAGATTATCAAAATGGGACTGCACAATAACAGTGCCAGCTGTGTAACAACCAGTCCATTGCTAAAAGAGATTGCAAATTCAAAAAGGGAATCCTTTCAGAAAAGGGTTGGGAGCTGCTTCAGATGAGCTGAGACTTTACATTAGGAGGACAGAATTCTGGTTTTACATAAAGGACAGAATGCTTTTAATATATTCACCATTAAAATTGTGTTTCAGTGAGTTGTTTAGGGAAATGAGAGAGCCGAAGTACTCTCCTCTGTATTACAGTAATTATACCATTAAACACTCAGCTCTGATTTATTTTAATTTTTCTAATCTGACCATAAAAAAATTAATTCCAGAGAGACTAGATCGGTGGAGGGAGTTACTAGGGGGGAAGCGGATTTCCAGACCATTAGTCCTAGCTGAAATCAGGTCCACAGTGCCTGAAAATTCTCTCTTGAGGAATCTTTGCTAGTTTATTTGAGAAGATGTGATGTCCTTGTTACACATCTCACTGAAATAGTAGTGGGGAAAAAAAAAAAAAAGAAAGAAAAAGCAAAAAAAAGAGAGAAGAACTACATTCAAAGGCTGGCTCTTGGTATCATTTTATATTTGTTTCAGGAGACAGCAACTCCCCAGAATATTAGTCATCTCCATTTCATTTCCCATTCCTTTTTTGCTGGCTCACTGATATATTTAGGTATTTAGCAATTGGAGATTCACGTTAGGCTAAATGCCTTTTGATAATTACTGAAACAGTTATTGCATGTGTTTGGTATCCTAGGGTTCAATGCAATAGGGATTGGCATAATAAGAGTCTTGCAGAGCGGGTGATTTGATATTAGCCACAATTAAAGTAAAACTTTAAATAATTCAATCATTATCGTAAATACAGGGCCATCTTCACAAAGATGTCAATAAGACTTTGTACAAAGGAGATATCAATATAACAGTGAATATGGTTTTTTTGTGTCTCAAGATGAAACATGGAAGACCAAAAAAATATAGGTCAAGGTGGGTTTTTTTCTTACATTCAGATTTAATCAAAACTCTTACTCCATATTGAAGCACTGTAGTACTGTCACAATATTTACCATACTTACTCTTAACTAAATATATGAAACAAGCAAACCATCTTCCAGTCTTTTTGGCTTCTTTCCTCTCTCACAGAGCACTTGATCAAATCAGCATTAAAGATCAGTATTAACAATAAACACAACTGGATTGAAGATCCAGTTCTCAAATGGAGCCCAATCAGCTGGGGATTTTATAATTTTTACTGTTTGCTTGAAAATGTGAAATAAAATTTGTCCTTACTGAATTTAAGGACAGGGGTTTTTTTAATTGAAACATGATTTCACCAGAATGTGTCTCTTGAGACCCAGACTTCTACTAGCCCCTACAGAAAACTTAGCCTAAAAGCACCACACATAACTAGCTACAGAATTCAGCACCTTCTGATTTCTCATAAACATGAAGACCCTACTCCAGCATCTTTGAAATGTTTATCTGCAAATCCATTGAGTTTGTACACAAATGCTTTTTTTCTGCATATATGCAGATTGATGTTTGTAGGAATATCTATCTGATAACTGCTTGTCAAAAAAACATTTGCTATTAAATAGTGAACACTATTATTGGTCCTCTGAACTTCTATTCAAAACAGATGAAACTGAACACTTATGAGGAATTTAAAATTATGATATTCATCTCCTAGATAAGTTTTCATCTAAATTTCTTTATTTACATACTATCTAACACTATTTTGGGGCTACTTCACCCACAAGTTGATCATTTTAATGCTAGGCACAACTAGCCCAGTCATTTTCGAATAGGAAAGTAAATGGAGTAGCACTTATTTTCTAAAATACAGTATTTAACAAGTTTTAAGGAAGTCAAAGCTGCAAAGGAAAAAATAATATAGATAGAACCAAAGTGGGGAAAAAATTAGTATTATCACCTAAAATAACTGGGTTAAGACCACAGAATGGCAGTATGATTCTACCCTTTTAGAAGCTGCAATTCACAAATGTACATATGAAGCTAAAGGTGGAAGATGCAAACAAGTTAAAAATCTCTTCATCAGATAATACATAAAATATATGGCTTGAGGGGATAGAAAATGTTCTTCTGGCTCGCTAAGCATGGGGAATTGCTTCAACTACCATCATGTCCTTCTAGTAACAGAAACAGTACTAAGTATAAAAACTGACAACAGTTCCTGCAGCAATGTCAGCTAGAATTCAAACAGTACCAGAGACTGCTGAACTGTCCTTTCCAAGGTGAAGCTACTATCCTGTTAATGATCTGTTGTGTTTTCCTGATAATGTCATTTGTCCTGGTTTATGCCTGACTTATTCCTATTAAGGATTAAATCATATGTATTTGTAATGATATAATATTTTAATACTAGTCTTCTTCCAAAAGTTCATGTATTTTCTCAGTGAAGGAATTCATTATTTAGTGCTTCTATTAGGGTAGACTCAAACTTTTGAGCTGAGCTTTTTTGCTCAGATTTAATGGCTCTTTTACAGAGAATTGTATCATAAATTGTTTTAACTCTTCTATTTGGTCCTCTGTTAAGAATTGTAATCGTGCCTCTGGCTTAGCAGTTTTACTTGCTAATTCTCCAGTTTTGTTACATAAGTTTTAGGGCTCCACTTCATGGAAGGTTCCTAAGGTTTTATGGGCTTCATGCTCTCAGCTTCATCTTTGAGGTCTCCTTTTTCTTGGTTTGAGGTGGATTGTTTAACTTGGGCTTTAACATGACATATGTGGAAGATCAATTTAAAAAAAAAAAAAAATCTAGCACACAGTCATTTACTTCTAATCAACCTCACATTACAGCTCTAATTTCAAAGCTGAAATTAGAAAGAATTTTTTGGAAGTTGCATTATATTCATACCATTAGAGCGTGGCTTTTTCTTTTCACATGGGTGCAAAACAGTCTTTAACACCTCTCTAACATTCTCTAAAAGTGTTTAATTCACTGGACATAATGATAAAAAATCCTCAATGAAATTATTTGGAAACCACCATACAGTACATTCTCTGGCTAGGACAACTAGATAAATGATAGCAAAGACAGATAGCGATTAGCCAGCTAGACAATTAAAAGCTGGCCAATGTGCATGAAGAGGAAAATGCCTCTTGCTCCCTTTTTTGCAGCCTAGGAAGCTGACAAACACTGGTTGTTCCAATAGAAAGTCCACCTGAAAACAGAGCCCTAAGAGCAACACTATTTTCTGTCCACTAGCCTCAGTCCTCTGCTTGCCATTTGCTTAAGCAGAAAAAGGTTGGAAAATGTGTAATTTTTGGTAGCCCTTGAAGGAAACACCTGTTCTGCTTTCAGGAAGAAGCAGGGTGGGAGACAGAGCATGAGAGACCATTTCACATGACAGACAGAATTTTCCTACAAGCTACCTCTAAATTTGTGACATTAGTGAACTTTTTCAAATCACTGCAACTGATGATCAGACACCTCATGTATTTGGGTGTAATTACCATGATAGTTTAAAAAGATATGCTCTGCAGCAGATAAATTGTAAAGGTTACAGCTAGATTACTGATTTTAAGGCTTTCCATACCTCTTTATTGCTTTTTTTTTCCAAAAAAAATTCTTTACATCTTTGTTTATCTGCTTTTACCAGTCACAAAGTAGGATAAAAATTTTTCTTATAAGCGAAAAAGTGGCAATCTAGAAAATATGCACATCAGATATTGTGCTGTTACATAGTTATTGGTGAATTGAAAATGAT